>CAVNZG010000327.1:0-25497 GCA_963693315.1 Diogma glabrata
TATATATATATATAATATATATATATATATATATATATATATATATATATATATATATATATATATATATAATTTTTTTTTTTTGTTTGTTTTTCCGTCTCCGCTTATCATATATAGTCGTTTGGCACCAAAATTTTTCCGAAATTCCAAGATGAAGCCCGTTGCAATAGATAGATTTTTGTATGAAATCTACCTAAAAGACCATTAGCGAAAATAGCGTACCACTTATTACACTTTGTGGTATATATCATTATAAAGCAATCAAGGGTTAATTTCCTACTATGATTTTATATTACCTGTTTGATGTCATATTAATTAAGTTACTGTTATATTATAAATGCTAAATGTTTATAAGTAAAAATTAAATAAAATGTTCAGTTGTCTGCTGCTCTCCAAATCATTTGTTTGTAATTATACTACAGGGCGCTGAGGACAAACCGAAAAGAAATATAAAAATATTGATTAATATAAATGTGCTTCATTGTAGAAAATTTAAATCATTTTGTTTTTATTTTTAATATTACTTTAATAATTTTTTTTAAATCAATTGAGTTTACGAATCACGCTTGAGTTTCGTCGGTATACACTTCCGTCTTCCAGTTCGACCCAATAAGATCTTGGTGCTGCATCTAACCTATTAATTTGTGCTTTAACCCAAAATCTTCCCTGTTTTACCCAAACTATTTCGTTTTCACAAAAGTCACCTCGCATCTTACTAGTTCTATCATAGGAGTATTTATTACGACTGTTACGGAGTTCAAAGTTTTTTTATAAATTAGGAAAATAACGGGATCTATAATTTTCATACTTTTCTGGGACCAGAGTTCGAGTTCTTCTATTCATTAACAGTTCAACTGGAGAAATATTTAAATCTTTTAATGGTGTATTTCTGTACTCTAGCAATGCGACCCACAGCTCTTTATTTTCATCTTTACATTTAAGTACCATCTTTTTGGCAATTTGCACAGCCCGTTTAGCTAATCCGTTTGATTGCGGATAATTTGGACTGCTAGTAAACATTTCAATATCATAGGTTTCGCAAAATTTTCTAAAATGAAAAGACCCGAATGGCATATTGTCTGCCAAAATTTGCCTTGGAATTCCATGAACACAAAAACAGTTCTTCAACTTCAAAATGATTTCACTAGCGGTCTTATTTCTTAACTGAACTATATCTAAATATTTTGAGTAATAATCCATTATAACTAAATAGATAACGCTTCCAACTTCCATTATGTCCATAACAATTTTAAAATACGGTAAATCAGGCATTTCATGGGATAGCATAGGTTCCTTTATATTACTGTTTCTATATTTTTGACAAATTGTGCATTTTGAAACTTTATCTTCGATTGCCTCATTAATTCCGGGCCAGTACACAGAACTTCTAGCTCTAGCTTTAGTTTTTTGTATTCCTAAATGAGGTTCGTGCAAGAGATTTAGAATTTCAGCTCGCATTGTAATAGGGACTATAATTCTATCATTTAAGAATATTAAATTATCTTCTAAAAATATTTCATCTCTCAATTTCCAATATGATTTGATTGCTTCATTCAGTTTACGTTTGTCATTGGGCCAACCATTGATCAAAGTCATTTTTAATTCACTAAGAACCGAATCTTTCAATTTCCTCAATAAATCTATTTTTTTTTTCATTACTGATGTTCACAGAATGAACTACCTCATTAAGATCCACGATCTCGCTTCCTTTTTCATCTTTATCAAAATTTCTTGATAAGAGATCTGCAACGAATAAATATTTTCCGGGAATATATGTTATGTTTAGATTATAGTTTAACAAGCGTAATTTCATTCGCCGTAATCTTGAATTGGATATTTTGTTAATTTCTTTCGTTAACACCCCTAATAGCGGTTTATGATCCGTTTGTACATTTATTGCACGACCGTAAATTAGCTGGTGTAATTTTTTACAGGCAAAAACTATAGCTAGTAATTCTTTTTCCACTTGGGCATAGTTTTTCTCCGTTTCTGTTAAACTTCGCGATCCAAAACAAACTGGTTTTCCTTGTTGCATAAGGCAACATCCTAACCCATCTTTAGACGCATCGGCTTGAATTAGTATCTCTTTCGTAGAGTCGAATGTTTTTAAGATTGGGTTGTATTGTATTGAAATGTATTTTGTGTATGTATTGTATTTGAAATGAGTTTTTTAATTTCGTTTAAGCACTCTGTGTGGCTGGGAAGCCATTGAAATAGCACGTCTCTTCAACAACTCGCGAAGCGGTTTAGACATATCTGCTAAATTTGGAACGAAGGATCTTATATAATTTATCATTCCTAATATTCGTTGTAGTTCAGTTTTTGTTTTTGGAACCTCCAACTGTTAGATTGATTTTGTACGTTCCGGGTCACATGAAACTCCTTCACTCGAGATTATGTGTCCCAAATATTTGACTTTGTCAACGAAAAATTGTAATTTTTCTTTATTAAACTTAATGTTCTTCTCCCTAGCACGTTCCACTACCATATTTAAAATTTTGTCATGTTCTTCTTTAGTTTTAGCCGAAATCAAGAGATCATACAGATATACCTCAACTCCAGATATATCAGAAAAATTTTCTTCATTAAACTTTTGAAAAATTTCAGAGGCCGTCTTAATACCGAACGGCAATCTCAAGAAACGATAAGTTCCTAGGGGTGTATTGAAAGTACACAGCTTACTAGAGGTTTCAGTAAGCCCGACTTGCCAATATCCGTCTTTCAGATCTAAGACTGTGAAATATTTTTTATCTGCAATCTTTGTTAAACTAAATTTGGCTATAAAATCTGCAACTCATCTTATTCCATCATTTGATGAACGAATAATCAACGAATATTAATCAACGAACATTAATGAAGCACATTTATATTAATCAATATTTTTATAATGTTATTAATAAAATAAAAATTTTTTTGTTTTAGCAAAAATTGGTAAAGTTGAATGATTTGATTCCTTTCGTTTAGGTCTTCTGATACATTTTGTTAAAAAGAAAAATTTTTGTTCTGTAATAGGTGTTGATACTATGAATGTATGATTAATAAATACAATTTAGTGATAGTAAAATTATTTATAAATTTAAGATACTTCAATAAAACTTTCTTGTAAAGGGATGAGTAAATGTAAAGTAAAATAGAGTTTAGTAAAGTAAAAATAAATAAAAATTACATGCATATTTTTTGAGATTCGTTCCTAATATTTTTGAAATTATTCACTTAGTTATATTTATTTAATTTTATCAAATGTAATTTTAAGATGACTGTTAAAGAAAGGAAGATGTAGTATATATCATTATAAAGCAATCAAGGGTTAATTTCCTACTATGATTTTATATTACCTGTTTGATGTCATATAAATTAAGTTACTGTTATATTATAAATGCTAAATGTTTATAAGTAAAAATTAAATAAAATGTTCAGTTGTCTGCTGCTCTCCAAATCATTTGTTTGTAATTATACTACACACTTGACAATATAGTAATCAATAGAGTTCATTATACGAAAAATCTCGGCTCGGTCTTATTATCGATGAATAATTATCCTGGACAAACAACATTAATAAAATAAAAAAAAGACCAATAATATTTGCGGTTCGACGACTTAAACCTCCACAAATATATACTATGGAACATATATAATGCACACATTTTAAGTCACTTGTTATACTTCAACCCCATATGGAGTAACGCCACAACTTCAAAACTGAATGAACTCAGAGTTCTCCATAACAAAGCAGAAAAAGTCGTATATGGAAACCCTAGCTAGAGGCCTAGACTCTATCCTACAAGACTATTATACACCATGAATAATAACATAATCTCGCTTGAAATAATTTATAAATTTCAAATTACTCTTCTGATTTAAAAAATAAAAAAAAATGTAATAAAACATAACTTTGAGTTTTTTTTTAAATAAAAAAGTGTTGTATTATAGGGTTTACAATATGTCTCACAACAGTACATAAATACCTTTAAAGACCTAGCTCCCACAACAACTTGCACTCTAAGGTGTTGATAAACGCTTTTTTTAAAACTTCTGCGGATTTAAACCACATGAGACTATGGATTTTGGAAAACTATTCCATTTGTATGCAGTTCGGACAATGAAGTCTTTCTGTGATCTGCCAGTATGACAGCACGGGATCTCGACCGTTTGACTACTCGCGCTAGCCGATTACCGAGTGAAATGGGGGTAGGAATAAGTTTGAGGCATGATGTTGCTGATTTCATCTGAGCACTTTTGATGACGATATTTGTAAAAAACAACGAGGTCAGCAACAGTGCGACGATGTTGCAGGGAATCAAGTTTTGATGTCAAAGCTCGATCACCCACAATTCGTATAGCTTTTGAACAGAGTCCAAGAGGGCCAAGATGAAAATAAAAGCAGCACCCCAAACTTGGCAACAGTACTCCATACAGGGACAAATATAGGACTAATAAACATGTAGCTATTGGTATGGAGTGAAAAATTTTTTGCACTCCTTTAGTTTTTCGAGTTTTCTTGACACGTTTCTTGCCATCGCCATTACATGATCGTTCCAGAGTAAGTCATTTGAAACTATGACACCCAATAAACGAATGCTTTTACATTCACCTATTGGTTCATCACACATACTGAATAAAATATCTTTGGGGAACTCGGTATTTGATCTGGAAACAATCAACAGCTGTGTTTTGGTAGAGTTGAAATTTACCAGGTTTTGGTCCCTAATCGGAGACTTTTTTTTTAAGTCTTTATTCACGTCTATGGCAGCGTCTCTCCGGGCGGGATTAATTCGTTCGTGCATTTAACCTTTTGAAGAAGGGGGTCGACTTATGCAGAGGACTGCTAATACAGAGAAACGACTTATGCAGAGTACTGCAAAACTATTTATTGGGTTGCTGGTGATTTTCAACAAATCTTTGATATAAATCAAAAATAGGGTTGGGGACAATACTGAGCCTTGAGGTACACCAGCGTAAACTAGTTTAGACTCAGATGAAAATCTATCTAAGGGGACCAAAATGTATCGGTTAGATAGAAAATTTTGAATCAGCTACACAAAATTGGGATAAAAACCAAACGCAACGAGCTTGTTGATTAAGTTGACATGCCAGACTCGATCGAATGCCTTGGATATATATAAGGCGATAACGTATGTTTCACCACTTCTATCAAGTATGCTGTTCCAACAATGCGCTACATAGTTTAATAGATCGGTAGTTGATCTTATCTTTTTAAAACCCGTATTAGCTGTCGGCTATTAAATGATTTGCTTCCAGAAATGTTGAAATGTGTGTATTAATATAATGCTCGTAGACTTTGGATAGGACCGATATTACAGCTATTGGCCTATAATTTGAGATATCGGATTTTGGTCCCTTTTTGGGGACGGGCTAGACATTTGCCAACTTCCAGCACGAGGAAAATATACCAGATTTGTAGGATTGATAGAATATTTTAGTCAAAGTGCAAGTTCTTTAGAAAAGGTTTTTAAAATAATAGGTAGAATGTTGTCCATCCCTGAGACTTTGTTGATGTTTAACCCCTTTAAAAGTTTAGCGACTATTTTGGGTTTGAAGTGGAGTTTATTCATATTAACCCCTGAAGCCTGGATTTGGGGTATTTCTTTAGGACTTTCCAAAACAGTGGAGTTCAGAGCAAAGCGTTCAGTGAACAAGTTAGCTTTTCTTGCGGGATCATTGACGATTGAATCACCATCAATAATAGGGGGAATAGAAAATTTTATACTAGTGTTAAAAGAATTAATGGCACGAAGGACCACCATGTAAATTGTCTATTGTAAAAATATTTTATAAAAAATAAAAGAACTAATGTTGTTTCGAAAATATATTTATAATCAAAAATTGTTATAATAAAATAAGAAATGTTTTTTCAATAAAATGTCTGTTTTATAAAATTCAATAAATGTTTTATAAATCGCACGATAATAAAATTTATTTCAAAAGAAAAATGTTTATCAGTTAATAATAGTTTATAAAAATTTAATGTTTTTATTTTCTTTTAATTAATCACAATATTATAAAATAATTTCAATGAATTTCAAATATACCAAAAGAATATAAATATTCACCTGTTTCTTGGTTTTTCAATATCCCAAAATAATTTAATCGCTCGCAAATAAATTTTGATGTTCTCGAAATCGCAAAAAGAATAGAAGTGACTTGCATTTCTAAGTTCAGGATTTAATTTTCTTTCTACCGAAACTTTTAATTTTCAATACCAGAGGGACAGGCGAATATCTTCAAGCGAAAAAATCAAAGAATGCATTCATTTTTTAAATCTCAATAATTTAAATTGACTGCATTCATTAATTTATTCAAAAAAGTTAATTTTGCTATTGTGAATTGCCATAATGTGACAGATGACAACAAAACAAAATAATTAATTATAAACATCAGGTAAGTATAATCTATATAATAAATTTTTAATATTTAAATTAATAAAATTCTCTTTTTAGAAAGTTATTTAAATATGTTCAAGTTTGAACATAGTCCGGCCCGTTGACGATCGTGATCGATCGGTCAACTATCCAATGGCAATCTACAAAGTTTGGTAATTGATCTCTTGAGAATGTTGAATGCTGTCTTCACACTAACCACACGAATATGTCCATTATCATCTGGGTAAGTTTCGATGATTCTGCCCATCGCCCATTTGCATGGAGGTAAATCTGGTTCCTTAATTGAATCGGTCATTTCAAAAACCTCATAAGTCACATTTTTTCCAGCATGCTTTTTTTGCAGAAAATGGTTCCTTAAGGGAGATGCGTATTCTGGGTAAAAACCACGTAAGTAGATAGCGATAGCATTCCTGCACTCCTGCGTAGGACGAGAGGAACCGCAGGTACGGACCCATGACACTCGTTCTCTTTTCGAGGATTCGTATTATATATGAATTATATATGAATTATATACGTACTATACTATTATATATGAATTAACTCATAATTCAGAATGATGAAGAATATGACTATGTACCATAAAGATATTAAAACATGACAAATTAATACATGTAAAATGTTAATAAGATTATTTTTAAGTGTAATTCTCAATAATAAGCAATAAAAAATATGATTACTACGATTTTTTTGGGTAAATTTTATACCACTAACCCTATTTCTCGCTAAAACAACATAAGTCAAGAACGGTTTTTCAGGTTTTTTTCATTATTTCTATTAATAAATTGTAAAGGTTATTCGCTATTTTAATTTTTTATCACTCAAATACTAAATTAAACATAAAAAAGTCCTTTAAAACTCATTTTTTTGTGTATGAAACCGTTTTTATTGATTTCTGAAAAATTCTAATTGAGTGACTTATGAGGTTTTTGAAATGACCGATTCAATTAGAACTAAATCGCCAATCTTAATATTTTCGTTAGTTGTTTTCCATTTAGTTTTCTGTTGTAGGTGATTAAGATAATCGTTTTGGAAACCTTTCCAAAAACTCTGAATTCTGTTTTGAATATGTTGCCATCTTGATAATCTAGATGCTGCTGTATTGCTCCAATCAAATTCAGGAACGGAAATAGGTGACGAACCAATCACAAAGTGAGCTGGAGTAAGCGCTTCGATGGATGTATCATTTTCTGAGATTGGAAAAAGAGGACGAGAATTCAATATTCCCTCAATTTGGCACAACAATGTGGACATCTCTTCAAATGTTAAATGAGCATCGGCTACGATACGATTCAGATGGCCTTTAACTGACTTTACGGCGGACTCCCATAGTCCACCAAAATGAGGCGCTGACGGTGGTATGAAGTGCCAGTGGATCTGGTTTTGAGCACAATACTCTGAAATAGCAGAATTGTTAGTATATTTAGTTAAAAATTTAAATACCTCTTTCAAATGTCGGTTAGCACCGATGAAGTTAGAGCCGTTATCAGTATATATATTTTTAGGTACATTTCTTCTTGCGGTGAATCGCTTTAATGCTGCTAAGAATGCTTCTGTAGTGAGATCTGTTACGGCTTCAATGTGGATCGCTTTTGTAACCATACAGACAAAAACGGCTATGTAACCCTTAACTAGCTGTGCTCCTCTACCACGTTTGCTGGCCAGTAGGATGGGTCCAGCGTAATCAATGCCACAATTGGCAAATGGCGGTGCTGGTGTAATACGAACGGATGGTAAATCGCCTATGAGTTGATTTGAAGAGGTAGGTCTGCTTTTAAAACATGTAATACATTTAGAAACTTCTTTCTTTACAGCTGATTTCCCTTGTATGATCCAATAATGTTGACGAATTAGGTGGGATGTATGGGATGGGCCAGGATGAAGGTATTTTTGGTGATAATAGGAAATGATCATTCTACTAAGGATATGGGATTTTGGTAGAATGATTGGGTGCTTTAAATTATAAGAATAGTGAGAATTTTTTAATCTGCCTCCTCCTCGTAATAAAAGGCAAGAACGATAGAGGTAGTTCTTTTTTAGTTTCGCAGACTGTGTCATTATAAAACACCTTTTGTTTTGTGACGGGCCATGACGTGGGTAATTCGGCTAACCATGACGGTCCATGCCACCATTGTTGGAGAGAAATAAGTTTGGATGGCATCACACCTCTGGACGCGTAATCTGCCGGGTTATCTCCTGATTTAACATGCCTCCAGTGATTCATTGGTACTAGCTGTTGTATTTCCGACACTCTATTAGCTACGAATGTCTTCCATTTCATCGGTAAATCTGATAACCAAGCCAAAACTATAGTGGAGTCAGACCAAGCATAAACTTCTTTATCTTCAACGTAAGTTTTCTTTACTTCACTTACTAACCTCGCTGGCAGGAGAGCACCACAAAGTTCTAATCTAGGTAGCGATATTTGTCTGATTGGTGCTACCTTAGTCTTGGAAGCCAGAAGCTCAATTTTAATTTCTCCTTGTTCATCTACGTAACGACCATAAACAACTGCAGCATATGCTCTCTCGCTGGCATCACAAAATCCGTGTAACTGCAGATTATCTGTGCTTACGAAGCGCTTGATGTTTATTTGTTCTAACTGTGTGAGTTCTGTTTTTAGCTTGGCCCACACTATCGCAATGTCGTCTGGTAGCTCATCATCCCAATCTAATTTCCGCAACCAAATCTGCTGGTAAAGGATTTTCGCAATTACAATGGATGGTGAGACTAGACCTAATGGGTCGAACACCTTAGAGGCATTGGATAATAATGTTCGTTTAGTTGGGTATGATTCATTTGGCAAACATACCTTGAAAAAGAGATGATCAGCTGAAGAGTTCCATTGAAGACCTAGTATCTTCGAATTATGATCATCCTTGTCGTTTGGTAATGGATGCTCTTGATCGTTATAGTTGGTGGTGGGAGAGTCCAGCAATTCCTTGGCATTTGATTTCCATTTTCTTAATACGAATCCACGTTCTTGAAGTATTTCGCTAATGTTGTTTTTTAGAGTTATCGCTTGTTCTATCGTTCGAGCTCCAGACAGATAATCATCGATATAAAATTTTTCCAAAATTTCCTTGGATATTATTGGATGTTTCTTAGCGCAATCGAAAGCTGTCTGTTGTAATGAGCGAGTTGCTAAATATGCTGAGCTGGCCATACCAAATGTGACCGTTGTTAGTTTATAATGTTGTAATGTATCGTTTTCGTTTTCCCGCCATAGTATCCGTTGATAATCCTGATCCTTTTCTTCTATAAGTACTTGACGGTACATTTTTTCGATATCTGCTGCTATCGCGATTTTATTGCATCGAAATCTTATTAGGGTAGTCCATAAAGAAGGCTGTAAAGTTGGACCGACCATTAGTATGTCGTTGATGGAATTGCCATTGGAAGTTTTGCTGGATCCATCGAAAACGACGCGAAGTTTGGTGGTGGTGCTGTCTTCTTTAAATACTGCGTGATGAGGTAAGTAGTAACCTTTATTTTCTGGTATGTGTTGCTCAATGTCTGAAATCCGTTGCATATGATTTAAAGTGACGTACTCGCGCATCACTTTAACGTACTCGCATTTTAAATCAGAATTACGACTTAATTTCTTTTCTAACGATAAGAATCTTCTTTTTGCTATGTGTACAGATGTTCCTAACATAGCAGCTGAATTTCTGAAAGGAAGTTTTACTTTATATTTACCTTTGTGCAGAACAGTATGGGTTTTAAAATGTTCTTCACATTCCATTTCTTCCTTGGATAATGATTTAAAGGTAAGTGCTTCTTCCATTTCCCAAAACCGTCTAAGTGTTTCATCTAGATTGATGTGGTAACTTAAGCTGATTGAATCTTCCTTGGATTTTCTAGAACTCGCTTCGCCTGAAATGATCCATCCAAATATGGAATTTTGAGCTATTAATCGACTGTATTTCCTTCTCTTAGTATTTCAAAAAATTTGTCTGCTCCAATTATAATGTCAACTCTTTGGGGTTTGTAAAAATGTGGATCGGCTAGTTCTGAATCCTGAAATTTTGTTACTTCCTCAGCAGTAAGCTCGACAGATGGTAATTGATCGGTAAGTTTGGTTAATATTAAAACATCTAAGTTGAGTTTTAGATCGCTGGAATAAAGTGACACGGTGTTTAAAGATAATTTACCTCTTGTTACTTCCTGACCAGAAGTAACTCCCTTTATTAATATTTTAGCATGTGTTCGTGGTAGTCCCAGTCGTTGAGTGCATGATTCTGAAATTAACGAGGCCTGTGCTCCTGAGTCTAACAGAACTCGACATCTCTGGTATTTGTTGGCTGCATCTAAAACCTTAATCACGGCTGTAGGTAAAATTGCTGAATATTTTTTATTGGAGCTGGTGTGACAAATACTTTTGATTTCATCGTAAGGCTCCTGTTCTTGAGAACTTCCTGGTGTGACCTCCGCGTGCAAAACGATGTTTTCTGTATTCGCTGGTTCTTTGTGTAAGGTGGTGTGGTGTCTGGCTTTACATATGTTACATCTGTATGAAGACCGACAATTCTGTGACTGGTGGTTTTTAAAAAGTCATATGAAACAAAGTTTGTTATCGGCTACATACCCTCTTCTTTCATGTACTGGTAGTTGCAAGAATTCATCACAATTTCGCAGGTAATGTTCGCGACTGCACTTTGGACAGCTCACCACCTTTGCTTCTATATGCATTACCTTTGTGTTCATAATTGTAGGCTGCCGATGAGAAGTTCGTTTCACAGGCTCACAACTTTCCAAAGTATCGCTTTGCTGACTGAGGAAGTCCAAAAAGTTTTCCATGGTAGGTGTGTCCATTTTATAGCTGTGTTGAGCCCAAGCCTGTCTTGTGCTTTGTTCCAGCTTGTTGACCAGGATATAAATTAACCAAGGATCACGTGATTGATATCCTTCACCTAAAACCTTGATTCCTCGCAATGCTTCGTCTGAAATATCGTGCATCTGGTGGAGTGCCTTGGCCGAAACTTGAGTGATGGATGGTTGCTCCATAAATTGTTTAAGCAGCATTGTTATAATGTGCTTCTTTTTGTCATATCGGTTGACTACTAGTTTCCAGGCTTCTTCATAATTCGCTTCTGTGATGGCTATGTGACGTACTAGTGTGTACGCTTCTCCTTTTAGCAAACCTTTGAGGTACTGTAGTTTGTGCACTCTTGACATTTTTATGTTGTTGTGGATAGATGCTTCGAACAAATCGCGGAACGAAGTAAATTCTGAATAAATACCGGTGAAAAAGGGTATATTCACACGAGGTAATCGAATGTCACCTTCGGTTCTATTATTGAGACTGCTTACCTCTTGTAAAAAGGATCGCTGATTAGCCATTAGTTCACTTAGACTTGAGTCTAGATCTGCTGGAGGTGGGGCTTGGTGTAAATTCAATTCTGCCTTAACGAGTTTTCCCTTTATGGCAAAAAACTTGGCTTCAATTTGTTCCTGTAGGGCAGTAATTTCCGGTGTATCACTATATAGATGCACATTGGCTTTATAACCATCTGATTCGTCTTTTAATAGCAAGATGTTTGCTTTTATGTTCGCTATTGGTTCATCAGAGAGATTTTTTGCGGCAAAGCTTTCAATTTGTTTTAGCTGGTTTAGAACTCGCGTGAGTGCACGTGTGTCTGCCATTTTGAAAAATTGTTTACACCAATTATTCACTTATATTTGATATTATTTTAAATTATATATATTTTTTTTATAATATTTAAAAAACTATTTCACTTCACTATAATTCACTAGGTTTTTCACTATGATTGCGCGGTAAATCCAGCTCGAAGGACCATGTAAATTGTCTATTGTAAAAATATTTTATAAAAAATAAAAGAACTAATGTTGTTTCGAAAATATATTTATAATCAAAAATTGTTATAATAAAATAAGAAATGTTTTTTCAATAAAATGTCTGTTTTATAAAATTCAATAAATGTTTTATAAATCGCACGATAATAAAATTTATTTCAAAAGAAAAATGTTTATCAGTTAATAATAGTTTATAAAAATTTAATGTTTTTATTTTCTTTTAATTAATCACAATATTATAAAATAATTTCAATGAATTTCAAATATACCAAAAGAATATAAATATTCACCTGTTTCTTGGTTTTTCAATATCCCAAAATAATTTAATCGCTCGCAAATAAATTTTGATGTTCTCGAAATCGCAAAAAGAATAGAAGTGACTTGCATTTCTAAGTTCAGGATTTAATTTTCTTTCTACCGAAACTTTTAATTTTCAATACCAGAGGGACAGGCGAATATCTTCAAGCGAAAAAATCAATGAATGCATTCATTTTTTAAATCTCAATAATTTAAATTGACTGCATTCATTAATTTATTCAAAAAAGTTAATTTTGCTATTGTGAATTGCCATAATGTGACAGATGACAACAAAACAAAATAATTAATTATAAACATCAGGTAAGTATAATCTATATAATAAATTTTTAATATTTAAATTAATAAAATACTCTTTTTAGAAAGTTATTTAAATATGTTCAAGTTTGAACAATAGCAACTCTTGTCAGAAATAGACATAGACGTAAGTTTTGAGGCTTTCGCTCTGTCAATTTCAGACTTTTCGTTTGAGATAATCTGGTTAGATATTTTGTTGGCCTTAAGATATTGGGATCGATTAGCGGGAGTTTTGTTATGAATCCATATATTAATGATCTACGTTTGTTTCTAAGGGCCGGTTGTACAATTGCAGTTCAGCCGAGGTTTAAGCTGAAATGATGCTAAACCTGATATTCTGTTCAGTTACGCGTTGAACAATTGCGGTGTAGTTGCGAGTATGAGCCTAAGCCAGGGTTCAAATTGAGAGCCCAATTTTGTTGGTTCAAGTGCGGTTCAAGAAACTAACCTAGCTTGTAACCTAACCTAAGCTCCCATCGGATTCTACTAAGCTTTAGCTAAACTGCTATTGTACAACCGGCCCTAAGTGCCGCTATCGAATACAATTATTTTTGTTTGGGTTTTACTATGGAAAAAGGGACGAATCTATTGATAGCAAATTGGATGGTTTTTGTAAAGATTTGAGGAGAAACATTTACACTGTCTGTGTAAAAACAATGACGGTCGTAGGGAAAACCATGGAAATAAATTTTCAAGACCACTCTCATCCATTTTTGAGTAGTGATATATTTTACGGGGTTTATGAGCTGTAGTTTTAAGTAAATCAGTTTTGATAACTGATGAAATTAAATAATGATCAGAATTTCCAATACAACCTTTCTCGATATCAATACTCGTAATATCTGACATTGTGGTAAGATAGAGATCTAAAAGAAAACTTATCACCGCCATTACGGGGGTAATGGCCAAAAGTTGGGCTTTTAACATTTTTGTATTGGCCATGAGACGCGGCAAAAATTTCTGCCAGTTTTCCACTATTGTCAACATCGTCGGTCAATTTGAAGTATTCCAAGCATGATTTGTTGTGGACGTTGAAGTCACCGGTAACGATAACGCTCTAATCTCGACCACAATTTTTGTCAGTAAATTAAAAAAGTTTGGGTTACGTTTGTTGGGGGACCGGTATAAAGCTATTGTAAAAAAAAGTAATTTTTAAGCGATGTAAGCGATTCTATAGAGAGGAAATTTTCAGAAACTTGTGTTTCTGTAAGGAATAAAATGTTTGGTTTGCAGTGATCAAGATGATGTAGTACGTGTTCATGGTTAGCGTTCAATCCGCAGATGTTTTGAACATGTATCTTAAAATTTTTTTTTGATTCATATATATTGTTATCCCTGCAAATACCGTGGACATGCCTCTTTATGGGCGGGTGGATTGCGCATACTTGCTTTACCACTTGCAGACTGATATTCTTTCTGTTGTTTTTATATCCGTTCAAAGTTATCATACAGACACCATACACACCCATGAAACTAGGCAACACGATGAAATAAACCTACCCAAAATAAAAACAAATACCGGAATAAACACTTTATTATACTTTATTATACAAGTAAACTTATTCAACAAACTACCACATTCAATAAAAACACTTCTAGCATTGCACAGTTCACACACTCCAATATTTTTACCACGAATACTCCAAAAAACAAAACAAACTAACACAAATTTAATTTAATTTTCGAAATTATTATAAAATAACTTAAACTTAATTTAAAATTAATACAAACAAATATATTATGTTACTACTTAAGATGAAATCTTCTGTAACCTTTAACAAAGTACGAAAAAAATATAAAAAATCAGAAATCCAAAATTTAAATATTTGACTTACATATACAAAATAATATTAATTTTTCAAAATTTTCGTAATATTAAAAAAAACTAAATTTAAATATCAGTAAACCGACATGAAACAAGGCAAAAAAAATATTTAAAAAATATAATAATTTAAAAAATTATAATTTATAAAAATATAATAATTTAAAATCACTAAAATTAATTATTATTCGAAGTGCCGCGTTTGTTTTTCGTGTATGTTTTCACTACTTCACAAAAACATTCCCACGTAATTTTAGATGAAAATAAGATAAAATTCAGCAATTTAATTTTGGATGTATCATACACAATTAATCCACATTTCATTCGTTTTTTTAAATTGTTTTACGGGTAAGGAAATAATTTGAAATTTTTCAATTCAATGATATATTTGGATTTTTCTCACAAAAGAACACTTCTCTCTATGTGGGTGTTCTGGACTGGATTCGAACCTGCTCTATTAGTGCCGTTATTTGAATCCTGTAACGGTAAACACGCAATCAATTATCAATTACGACACCACAGCGATGACTAATTTCGAAGTTAAAATTTCGTCATCAACTGTTTTATCAATTTTCCAAACTTTTTCAGATCGAGTTCATGTTGCATACGAAAAATTAAATAAAACTAAATGTCCAAAACAATACGGACAAGTTGTGAAGCTACACAAAACTTAATTTTTATTTGATAATCTTACTAGTACGTATGGGTTTAAAACAAAGCGTGTGAAGTTAGCTAAACGAGCGACAGCAAGGACAGCTATCATACTGCCAGTTTGGACAAACCCATGCGCAATTATAGAAGCGGGCAACTGTTTTTGTATCGTTTGCACACCAATTTGTTACTCTCAAAAACTAAATACAATCTAAATATCAACATTTTCAAACACTAAAATATATTTTTTATTCGTCTACATATTAAAGTGGTACTTTATTACTGTGATTTGCGGCCGTATAGTGTCACTTTTTAGCCATATATTTTGTTGTTATAGTAACGTCCAAAAAAGCAAAAAACATTTGTATTTGTTTAAATTCTATAAATAACAGAAATTTTTATCAAAGCAACCTTTAAATTCAAATTTCATTATCCAATTAAAATTGTTGTTATTATTTGTTGTCATGGTTATACAATGATTTTGAAAAAAATAACAAATATTTTGTCAAAGGTTACTTGTTCAACATATTTTCATTTCAAAACTTATGAAAATTATAACTTTTATTTAGAATAAACAATTTTTTTAAATATTTGGCTAGCGGCGAATAAAAAATAATATATCACGCACGGACGTAAGGTACTTTAGACTTACGTCCAAAATCTTTAGCTTTACGTCCTTGCATCATAATTTACTATTTTATTCACCTACATATTAAAGTGTTACTATATTACTGTGATTTGCGGCCTTAAAGTGTCACTTTTTAACTATTTATTTTGTTGTCATAGTTACGTCCAAAAAAGTAAAAAGCATTTGTATTTGCTTAAATTCTATAGAAAATATAATTTTTTGTCAAAGCAACCCTTAAATTAAAAATTTCATTATCCAATTAAAATAGTTGTTATCATTTGTTGTCATTGTTATACAATAATTTGGAAAAAATAACAAATATTTTGTCAAAGGTTACTTGTTCCACATATTTTTATTTCAAAGTTTATGCAAATTTATAATTTTAAATTAGAATAAACAATTTTTTTTAAATATTTTGCTTGCGGCGAGCAAAAAATAGTATATGATGCACGGACGTAAGCTATTTTGGACTTAATGTGGGTGAAAATCTCGGCTAGCGCCTCGATTTGCAAACTCCACATCCGTCCAAAATCTTTAGCTTTACGTTCTAGCATCATAATGTACTATTTTTAATATCTAACCTATTTTTGTTATTATTGTTACACATTTTTATTTAACTTGTGTTTTGATAGTTGTGGTGGCTTCTATTTTGTGATCAATTTTTCAGTAACTGCTCATTATAGGATTAGTCTCAAATTTAAAAGATAAGTTGGTTGAACCAGTCTGTACGGGTTTGTTTCTAAAAGTTTAAAACAAAAAAACTTAATAAAATTGAAAAAAAAAAATTCCAATAGGAAAAAAAGGCCTGCTTTACGAACAATTTTTGAATCGTAAAAGTGCATTTTAGGGCTTACTCGTACAAAAAATAAATTATTGTATGAAGTTTATAGAGAAAATCATGGCATGTTTAGTATAATTTTTAAAATGTTTAGCGAGCTTAAAAAATTCAAAAATTGATTTATTCTACAATTAAGTTGTGCAGTTGTGCGTAAAACGTTGTACATACAGTCAGGCTGAAAGGAAGCTAACGCCCTTGTTTCAATTAAAGCCCTCGCTTCGCGTCGGGCTTCAATGTAAACCGCAGGCGTAATCTTCCACTTTCAGCCCTCGATATGTAAATAACTATTTTCCTCATTTTCATCTTCAATCCCACCAAACATGTTACACCAGACTCACTAAAGATTTACTTGTAACGTGTTATTATAACAAGGGTTATAAAAGCACAAGACAACTCCAGCCCTCGATATGTAAATAACTATTATTCTCATTTTTATCTTCATTCCCACCAAACGTGTTACACCAGACTCACTAAAGGTTTACAATTGTAACGTGCTATTATAACAATGGTTATAAAAGCACAAGACAACTCCAAAGTTTATATTGGAAAAGAAAAATTTGGATTTTTGAATTGCATATTGCATTTCATTGTTAGCACGAGTAATTGAGTTTAAGTCACCCAGCTTCCAAAGGAGACTCTAAGCTTCCCTACTTGAATGGGAAAAATCAATATTTTCAACAGCGTTGATCCACTTTTGTTTCCTTCTGGGGTCCAGTGAGTATATTAGGTCATCAGCTACGTCTGCTTCACCACTACTAAGGTACTCCTAATATAATATATCACCTCTCTACACCAGCCAGGAATGTATTATTCACGGAAGCTTCTTGGGATGCATCTCTAGCAGTTGAAATGATGGCTCTAACGAACCTATCGCAATTTTTAGGAATGGGTTGGATCAAACGAATCACTGCATCCAACTCTGACCTATATTTATCCCAGTCAGCTTTGTTAAAATTCCATCTAGGTTGAGAAGTAGAGCTAACGAGTAGGATTTGGATACCTACCTCAAGAATTACTGGATGTTGAGAGCGTGGAAAACCTTGTAAGACCGCCCTGGATATTGGAATAGGGCTACGTTGTTCGTGTTTTTTGGAAAAACAGAGGTCAGGATTGTAATCACTTCGCCATCTAGCAGATTTAAAGATTTTCATGTCTTTCGCATCATATACCAGGAACATGTTGTTACTTGAGTAGGACCACTGAGTGTGATGGCTATTGAAGTCACCAGCATATATTGCTGGGTGGTGAAATAATGGTAGAGTAGCAGCTGGCCATGCTGTATTTGGTAGCATGTATACGTTTACAATCTTCTTGTCCGATATATCAACAACAATAAGATGTATATCGTTGTCCGCAAGTACATGGGAGCAGTTCATGATTTCTGACTTAAAATACGTGACAGATCCATGTGTTTGATGGTAAATAGCACTAATTGGTTTGTAACCAACAATGTTTCCTCTAGAGGTAGGTTGCCCTGCATCTGCTGCATGCGTTTCTTGCAGAATTACAACGTCGATGTTGAAATCTTTTACTACTCTTTGTAAGTGTTCAGTTATTCATTTGCTAATGCTTTCAATGTTCAATTTCAAAATACGGACTGAGGGTCCAATATTTTTTGTCTTATGGTGCTGAAAAGTACCGTTGTTATAGTGATTTTGGTTTATGGTCATTTGTTTATATCACAGCCAAGAGTTCGAAATGAAATATTTGGCTACCAAATTTGAATAGACTTTTTGCGTAATCCAGGGTGTAGCACGGAGAGCTTGTCTATTCACACACCTCAAAGGCTGTGTGAAAAAATTAATTAAAAAAACACACACTTTTAGAAAAACGAACTAAAGAGTAAAAATTAAATTATGCATTGACACAGCGTTGTGTTGCAAAGAAAGAACGATATGTTCCTACAAACTCCTTCGTACACAAACTCCTTGTATTTTATAGTCAAATATGCAATTCAATGATATAGATCACAGCAAAGTGCGGTTCAACCAAACAAAGACAGAGATCATTCTCAGTAGTGAAAAGTTGGTGTCTGAGAAAATGCTTATAATCAATATTTATCTCACAGCATTGAAGAAGTAGAAAGTTTGGAAGATCTGCAACTTTATCTATATGCGAATTTTATAAAATTCAAAAGTAAGGAGAATTTGTAAGGGTTAAAAGGGTTAAAAATAAGGAAACTTTTACAAACTTTTTATATATATAAGACACACAAAAATTTTTAATAAAACTACAATTTTTTCCCTTCAAATCCAAAAATAATTTGTATATCATATAAATTCGTGGTTTTTCCAAATAATATTTTTTGTAATTTACAAAATTTGTGGTAAACTTATAAAAATTTTGTGAGTTGTATATATATAAAAATTTGTAAAATTTACTTAGTTTTTTAGTGTAAGAGCTGTCTTATCACACATGGATAAGGATTTAATTGCCATAGCTATGTAAATAGCGAACAGACGGCAAAATAAAAAATAACGGAAGAAGACGTTTTAAAGACGACAAACAGGTCATGAATGTACCGATAAAAAACAACTGTTACACTGAAAAAAAAATTGAAGTTCATGACAACCTCATCTCGAAGTTGGCAGTTTATTATCCATGCAAAGAAAAATTATTTGCAAACAATTTCACTGTGATTGGGACAACTACACGATAGCATTTTCCTAACAACAGAATGAGGTTTATTTAAAATATAAAGTGTTATATCCAATATAACAGTAGTTGAACAAAGGTAATAACTATTCCCATGAAAAAAATTTTCTTTGGCCTTATATCTTGAATTTTTCATTTTAAAGTTTAAGTATTTGAGATTAATTGAACTATATTTTATTTTCACATAAATATTTCGTGTGATTGTCTCAACTTCATTGATTGGTGAGGTGAGGTGAGGTTGAGACAATTGCATTTCGATTGGAAATAGGACATGTTTTTTTCAGTGTATCAACACCAGGTGCTGGAGGTTCACATTATGCATAAAATCAATTAAGGGATGCTTTTTGTAAGGACGGGAAGATTTGTTTTCTTTTCTGGACGTGATGTACTAATAACTAAGTAACTAATGTACGCAGGAAGATATAAAAAACAGTAAACCGCTTTAGACTAGTATGGTAATAACAAATCAATAAATAGCAAGAAAAACGAATTTATATAACTAACATAGTCAATAATGAGAGCAATATATTATGAGTTTACAAGAAGACATCGGAAAGAACTGTTGCGGAGAGCATTACACATATCATAAATAGCTAATCATAATCATATCATAAATAGCTAAACCTAAAATAAAAATAAATATGTAGTCATTTTTAGTTGCAAGTCGCACATTTTGATTTAATGTAATATTTCATGATGCTACCTAGCTATAAGTGTTTTTAAAAAAATTGCAAGAGCAATGGGTAGCCAATACTTCAGCTAGTCGCATATTCCTCGATCATGTGTTGTACTATCTTGCTCAACGATTAAAGCCCACATATAGATCTATATGGATCTATCTATATGGATGCTTCGATGAAGCAACAGCGTGGCAACAAAGCATACTCCATAACTGAGATTGAGGGTGCTATCGTTGACTGAATATAGATTGATATTTTATGTTAAATATTATTATCTCAATATACACAAGCAGTTGACTATAGATTTGACTTTGATCGGTCCTTCAAAAATACCGTTGATAGTTTTCAATCATAAATTTGCATATGTTATTTGAAATTAATTTGAATGATGACTATTAGACATCATTGATCATTGAGCACAATAGGTTTGCAAAAACACATACATGTTCAAAAATAATACTAAAATTAAAATTATTTGCTTCTGTATGAGTTCTTTGTGAAACATCCAACTTTTTCTGACTTTATTAAACTTTGACTTAAACAACCCAAAAAATAGTTCAGTACAAATATAAACGATATAGTAAAAAATTGAAATTGAGTGAAATTTATGAAATTTAATTTCTTAACAAAAAATTATAGATAAACAAAATTTAAGAAAGTATATGAGAAAAGCACTTGAGCTAAGTGTCTGGAGAAAAATTATAAATAAAATCTTAACTTTTGTTAATAATAAGTACTCAAAGTCATAAACGATATTTAAAATGACATGAAGTATGTCTGGAGTCTATTGGATTAGTTCAACCGAACTGTTGGTCTTTGACTTTCAAACTGAATTTTATTTAATCTATGTTATTGTATGTTTTTATAATTAGATATCATTATAAATGAAATAATAGTATATTAATGATAAGCTACTGTTCATTGAATTACTAAATTTTTTAGCAAGAGCTTGCAAGCTTTTGAAACAAATGAAATTTAATAAACACGACACTATTGATAGTGTCAGAAAAAAAATGGCCATTGTTATAAAAAAAGGTGGAAAACTTTCGTATACTCGGACTTGCTTAGAATGAAAAAATTTTTTTTTACAAAATTCGTTGTTTTACAAAAGCCCTAAACAAAGATTTTCTTTAGAAAACAATTAACGAAATATGAGGATCTGTGTTTAAAGGTCTACTTCGTAAAACACATTTAAAAACATCTATTTTCTTCCATAAATGTGTTCGTATAATTAAAAGTATGAGTAGTTAAAAATTTTAGATCGATCACTAAAATAAAATTAGAGATATATATACTACTAGCGTGCTTTGCTACGCCTATAAATAAACTTTGTGTGTATACATTTTGGTGACGTAGTAGCAATAAATTCAAAGAGTTGTAATGGAAGGAAATGATCTATTTTTTTTAAATGTGAATGTAAAAGGATCAGCACTCTAGTTGATCAGTAAAATATAAAAAAAATAGTATTATATATACAACAAAGGATATATAAAAAAATACGCGATCAAATAAGTTTTCAGGTGTGTCTCTATATAGAACATTAGAACATACGGAACAAAAATGGATTCACAAATTTTATATTGCTCATGCGGTTTAATATACGCTTTCTTTAACTGCGGTAGGTTACTAAAAACGTTGCAAAAAATTTTGATCGTTATGTCATTTTATGGTCAGCAAGGGAAGTAAGAATAGCGACAATATATTCGATGAAGGTATAGAAAAAGTGATGCAAAAAACGAATAGAAGAAGTGATGCCCAAAAAATCAAAATTATTTGGATGTTTTTGTATTAGAATTCATAGGATGTGAATTCATAAGATGAAAAATATTTCTATTTAGTCAACATCCTAAGTCATTTTAAAGTCATTATTGATTGTTGCAAATCAATGCAAAACTAATATCTTACACACGGTCAATATATTGGCATATAAGTTCCATATATAGACAACATTAATGGAATATTAATTTTTGGGCGATTTTGTGAGTAATTATTGCTCAATGTAATTATTGAAAGTATTATGCACGATAATAAGAAATTACTGTCGGGATTGAACTCACATTCATCAGAGACATCATAGTTCAAAGCCATCTTACAGACTCAGCCACAGTGGAGGAAACAACACTGAAAAAACACTTTAACAAACTGTGTCAAATTTTATGTACACACATTCTTATGTACATGAGAGTATTTGCCCCCGTGGCCTCATATGAGAAAATTTCTTATGTCTCAATAAGAAATAATTTATTAATTATTGTAAAACTTGTTATTATTTAAATAGTAAAGAATGCTAGTTTTATATTAGTATTTCCATTCTGCTTGAGGTATTCCCTTATTAAAATGAGAACCAATATTAAGTTTTCTTTCATAAAGATTCGTATAAAAATATTAACATTTATGATATGTAAATGTCATAATTTCATATATTCATTATAAAAGAATGTGGTGGTTTTTAGAAACCTTGTCATTATATAATGCGAGGTTTGTTTATTAAACATAACAAAATCTAAACTGTTTATTAGAATCATTCTCATACAAATAATAAAATTTATGTTTGCACTTATTAACCGTTCTTGAGGTAAAATAGAACTTTTTCATTCCTTATAGGACAGTTTTATTTCTTATAGGACAAAACTTATGTTTGCATTTATTAACCGTTCTTAATACAAATTAGAACTTTTTTTATTCCTTATACTTTATAGCACTGTTTCGATTGTTTTTTGTAAATCCTTTGTAATTATAATAGAACCATGGTAATGGAATTTATTAAATTTTGGTATTCACTAAAACATATATTTATATTTAAATAAAACAAGTCAGTTTGTTTTAATATATTTTACTGTTTATTGATAAATTTTATAAATTTTACATAAATCTTATAAATAAATTATGTAATGTTTCTTATCTAATTCTATTCCAGTTTCTTGTAAAGATTCCTTTTTTAAATTGTCTTCGTATGTAGATTTATTTCTCAAAAGTAGCTCATTTTCTTGAACTGCATACTTTGTGTCATCCCTATGCGTTAACGACTTCATTGCCGAAATCAAAAAAGAACAATGTAATTTTTGTAACAAAACTGTTATAAATGCGCCTTTTTATAAAATCCATATAAAATTGTATCATATATATGAAACATTTTTTCCCTGCATACTTTGCTCACCACTTAGAAAATTCACAAATTTGAAGTCATTTTAAAAACATTTAAGCCAACATATCGAAACTCCAGTAGCCAAACTTATTTGTGATAAGCCTATTAATTCTTGTTCTGTTGATTTAGATATTAGTAACGATGACAGTTTTGCCTCTAATCATTGTGAAAATAAAATGAAACCAATTGATAACATGATAGATCCTAATTGTTCAAAATGGTATGATATCGATGCGAATAAAAAAAAATTTTTTTTTACATCTATTGAAAAGTTTCTAGCAGAAATTTATAAAAACACCCCAAATATGTCGTTCTGGTATACAAAATTTGATACTAATATTTTTAAATACCATAACTCAGTTTTAAATCATTTGCTAGAATTCACTAAAAGTAATTTTGACTATGAGAAAATGAAATTACCAAAACTACATGAACTGCTAGAACAATCCCTACTAGAATATGACAAAATTTCAACAGAATATAAAAGGCAAAAATTGCTATCTAACAACAAATCTTTTCAATTATCTAAGCATGTTACTATTGGCCATCAGAATATTCCAGCTCGTATTCATAATCAAATACTACTTAAAAACACACCAATGAAAGTGTCATGTACGTCTATAAAACAATAATTTTGAACCTTTTCAATAGTCCCAAAAAGGTAGATTTTTGTTTGCAATATCTACAAGATTTAAGATGTCAAATGAGGAGCGAAAAACAAATAACATCTAACATTATACAATCGTTTTTTTTTCAGCAAAAACTTAAATTGTATTCCGTGGATGACACCGTTCTTCCCCTTTTTCTTTACTTTGACGAGTTTGAGACCAATAATCCAATAGGGTCACATTCAGGATTACAAAATCTCGGTGCTTTATATTTATCATTTCCTGTTATTCCTCCTTCAATACGATCAAAATTAGAAAATATATTTTTAGTTATGTTAGTTAACAGTCTAGATAAAAAACTATTTAGGAATGACATTTTTAAAGAGGTTATAGATGAACTAAAAGAGTTAGAAAGTAATGGTTTGGTTATCTTTGAGAGGAGATATTTTTTCGTATTAACATCAATATTAGGAGATAATAAAGGAATAAATTCTGTGTTAGGCTTCACAGACAGTTTTAACGCAAACTTTTTCTGTAGATTTGGCAATGAAGTCGTTAACGGTTTGATAGTTGACATCATGCTTTGTTTTTATTTTGTAAATGAACGTTTTCAAAAAAGTCCAGATTAGTTGTGATGGCTCCGGATATTTTGCATTTAATGCAAAAAATAGCTTAAAGCATATATCAATGCAACTTAAAGGTGTGTCAATATTGTATATAATGTTATTAACAATTATATAAGAAGCTGTTATATCTTCTGGAATAGAAAAAATTATTTAGATACAATATTTACTTTTATTATTGTTTTTAAAATACCTAAAGAATCGCCAGCAAATAGAATGAAAGGTTGCAAAGTTTCCCCTTTCTAGCAAACTTTTTTTAATAGCCGAAATTGTTTCATCAAATTCACCATGTTTTCCTTTTAAAGATGGAAATAGATTAAAATAGCCATCAATGGTCAAATATCCATTTAGCATTTCGTTTCGGAAAATTGGAGTGGTTTTCCAATACTTAAAAATTAGTTCAACAGGTTCCGTATTTGTTTTTAAAAAGTTGAGTTCATCACGTACAACGTTATCTTCCGGAATTACAACTGGCTTCGAAATTGTAGTGACCATTATTTTTTTTTAGATAGTTATAGACCGCATATAGTTTTCCTGATGCTACTTTTTAGTATGTTTGTTATAGGGAATGAAGTAAGTTTCTTTTGTTTCACTTGGAAAAAGTTTAATGATTTCATCGAAAAGAAAATCCAATCTATCAGTTGAAATTTGTTGATTTGTCGACAACTCCTTGCTGATAACGAAGTTTGCTAAGTATTCCCCTGAGCTTTGTCTAAATATTTATATTTCAAAAAAAATTGTTTAACATTAATACCGTTGCACAATTCAAAATTTCTGCCAACTTAAATGGCACATTTGTAGATACGACCTTTGAAAAATATATAATTTAACGATTAACCGTATATCTCAAATTAAAATGCCATAAATTACCGAATAACATACGTTCTCTATATTTTCGAATGAAAACGGAATTGTAGAATACACTGTAGTTGAAGAAGAAGCTGTTAAGTCTGATGCAGTTTCCGTTGTACAGCTGAGGGTAGATACTTCAGAAGGTGTCTTCTATATATTTCCAAAATG
>CAVNZG010000328.1:0-18792 GCA_963693315.1 Diogma glabrata
TATTTGGGTAGTCATTCCATTCCACCACACCATTGGTGGTGTATTTCTAAACTGAAATTGTGTAGATTCAGTTAAAACCGCCATTATAAATGGAATAAAGTCTGAAATAATTATATTTAAATAATGAAGTATATGCTTCTTCTATTTGTTCAATCGTTTACCTATAAATCGATGGTCAAACATAAATTAGCTAGGTGTTGAGGTGCATTGAAAACCATATGTCTCTACTTCGATAAAAAGTTTGTTAACTTCTACAGGTTGTTCTAGTTTAAGATCTGCTTCAAGTTTATGCTAAATATCTACTACAACGGCAATAGTCGTTTTCTCTCTTTGAGCTCTATCTAAAGCGACTGCTATTGACTTTAGATAACAAAGCATATGTTTAGCATTCATTACAATATTTATGTCATAAGTTTAGTTATGTCAGGATCTATGTCAGCTTCATGGTCTTGGCATAGCTGCTGAACCAGGTTACCTCGATTTAGCATGCGTTTTGCGGGCAGTTCTGCGACTGTTAACAGTTTTTTCAACTTTAAGGTAGGAATAGTTAATTATTTCTTTTTTATAAATATCATGATATATATCGGGGAATAAATATCGTGATATATATCAATGATATATATCGGATATATATCATTGATATATATCATGCCAACCTTGTTTTAACCCTACTCGCTTGGGTCAAAAAAAGGTTTTTTACCCTCTCCGCCCCCGTCCCTTAAACACAGAAATATAATTATTTGAGATTTCGCTATGATTTTCATTCAAAATTTACCAAACTTCCTAACTCTGTGAATTGTTACAAACTTTTCTGTCAATCAGTGTCGAAACGTAGCCCCACCTCTACGTTTCGACACTGATTGACAGAATAGTTTGTAAAAATTCGGTCTGAAAGTTCCACTTTTTTGATAATACATAACTCAAAAACTGTGCAACGCAAAATTCTAAAAAATTGCAATGGTTCTAAACTAGATGCTCTTTTAAATGACACCCCACTCGTTTGGATCAAAAAATCCCCTAAACACACAGAAATATAATTATTTGAGACTTCGCTATGACATTCATTCAAAATTTACCAAACTGCCTAAATATCTGAATTTTCACAAATGTTTCTGTCAATTAGTGTCGAAACGTAGGGGGCGGTCTGAAAGTCGCACTTTTTTAACAATAACTGAAAAACTGTGTACCGTGCGCAATGTGTTCTAAATTAGGTGCTCTTTTAAACACCCCACTTGACCACGTTTTAAATAATGTTTTTACGACTCCTCATTTCCACCCCCTTAATAAATATAATTGGGGTAGCGAAATCCGAAATTCAACGTTCACGCCGTGCTGCCTGGTTAATGCTGACAGAATTAGGTTGGTGTACCGGAGACAAGCAGAGTAAAAACTGCTTAACCAACCATGGTACATCACGGCGAATTGGCGCCTTAAAACCAAAACCTTTTCCCGCATGGAGGGATCAGTTTTTATTGTTTTGAAATTTATTTTTTTATTTTTGATCTACGGGTGTGACAACCCCGCGTACTCCAGTCCCTGCTATTGACATACGAGTTGACGTGAGATATCACACACCACTGGCAATAGCAGTGAGATATCACTAGCCAAGGTGACATCTTAGGGGTGGTGGCGGATGAGCTGTAGTCAGTCAACGGTAGCACCCTCAATCTTAGCTGTTAAATAACCCTTGATGATGAGACCCTATTGATCCTTGAAGAAATGAGCCTTCATATAACTATGTGTGGGCTTTAATCTTTAAGAAAGAGAGTGCGTCATAGGATGCAACCGGCTGGATTATTGGCAACTACATTTTTGTTTTGTTTCAGCAAATTTTTGTAACAATTTGCTATTTACTTTTTAATTTACTTTTATTTTCTCTATTCTATCATAAAATATTGGCCTATGTCATATTTTGTTAGTGATAGGATTTTCTGTTTAGTTATCCATTCTTTAACAAAAAATATGAAAATACAAAAAAAGAAAGATTTACGTCCATCAACACCTTTGAACGTATGTTGTTGTGGGACCTTGGTCTTAAAAGGTTTTTATGTGTTATTGTGACACATATTGTAATTCCTACTACACAACACATTTTATTAAAAACAAAAAAAAAAAATGCGACTCAAGCGTCTGTTCTCCATGTTAGAGGCGGCTTGAAGCGGGCGTCTGTCTTGGATTAAGCGACTCGCTATTTAAACGTGTAAAAAGGTTGTTTCTGGTAACCATGAGATGCAGAACGGACCCATTCACGACTATTTCGGTTGGGCCTAAGGTTAACACCCTAGCCCCGGAAAAAAATTATTTGTTAAATTTGGAAATCAGAGAAAGAATAATAGACCCGGACTTCAAAATAGACTTTTACCTGGACGTGAAAAAGGACCAGACTACCGAATCGGAACGTGGAACGTGCGCAGCCTGAGCGCTCCGTATGCTCTTATAAGTCTAGAAACAGAGGCTGAGAGGTATGGGATGAATATCATAGCTCTGCAAGAAATTAGACAGCCAATAATAGGAAAAAAAGATTTGGATAGTCAGTTTCTATACTGTAGTGGTCATCCTTCTCGAAGAGAATTTGGAACTGGCTTTCTTGTTGATGAAGGCATACAAGAAACCGTGATGAAATCCGTCCCGGTCAGTGAGAGGATTTGCTACTCTCCTATTGTCGTGCATGCACCTACTGAAGCTAAGACCGCCGACGAGAAGGATAATTTCTACATAGCACTGGAAGAGGTTAAGAAACAAACACCAACACGCGACTTCATTATGTTTCTTGGTGACTTTAATGGGCAGGTTGGAAGAGATATCTCTTATGGAAATGTGGTGGGCCCCAACAGTCTGCATTTGAATTCGAGTGATAATGGACTGAGTTTGCATTATCAAATAATTTGAGAATTGACAGTACTTTCCGCACCGATCGATTCATAAACAGACTTGGGTCTCACCGAATGGAAACAATCGAAATCGAATTGATCACGTGCTAGTTACAGCGCGTTTCTTTTCGAGTGTTCTGGATGTGCGATCCTTTAGAGGTGCATACATTGGAAGTGACCACTTTCCTGTATGTGCTAAAAAAGGTTCCACTTCCCAAACCCAAGCATTCCGAAATTCAATCAACGGAAACTTTTTAACATCTCATCACTAAAGAATGCTGAAACAGAAGAGAGATATCAAAACCATATTGCCGAAACATTGGATAAATCAGAAACCATTAATGGAAACGTCGATAAGTCATGGTATTTGCTCAAAGATGCTGTTTTAAGCGCTGCTGAGGGAATACTTGGACGACAACAAATCCACTCCCAGAAGCCATGGATGGATCAAGCACGTCTTGACGCTATTCAATACAAAAGAGATTGCTACCTGAAATGTCTGCAAGGACGCAACACCAGGTCCACGAAGGAGAACTATAAACTGGCAAGACAAGCTGTTACGAAGCTATATAGACGAACGAAGCGAGAATGGTGGAAGAGAAAGGGTGAGGAGATTGAAAGCTTCAATAAGGAACATTAATCGTAACTTCTTTCAACAGGTTAAAACCCTAAAGAAGGGCCCTCAAACTGGACCGACGGCTATTCAAAACGAAAATATTTTAAATACTTGGGCCGCTTATTTTGAAAATCTTCTTAACTTAAGTGACCAGCAACAAGTCAGACGACGAGCAAAGCTTATTCGTGCGTCAGAGGTACATGTAGACGAACTCGAAGAGGAATTCGAAGCGGCGCTGTCAAAATTAAAACGCAATAAAGCACCTGGTATCGACGATATAACATCCGAAATGATTATACATGGTGGTGAAACTCTATCCATAAGATTGTTTGAACTTGTTTAAATGATTTGGAGGATTGAAACCATGCCACAAGACTGAAACACAGCTATGCTGATACCAATCTATAAAAAAGGTATTCACCTACAATGTGCAAACTACAAAGGAATCGCTCTACTCTGCACAGTATATAAGATCTTTTCTTACATTTTGCTATCCAAAATCAATCGTTTTGCTGAACAACTGTTTGGAGAATATCAGTGTGGCTTCCGGCGGAGCCGAGGTACCACCGATGCACTTTTCTCGATAAGGATGATTTTGGAAAAGTGCCGAGAGTTCAACATACCTGTGCACCAACTCTTCATTGGTTTCAGGCATGCCTACGACTCTCTCGAACGAAATACTCTATTGTCTGCTCTGGTGTCAATGGGTATCCCTGGTTAACTGGTATCACTATGCAAAATGACAGTACAGAACTCTCAATGCTGTGTACGAGTAGAGAACGAAATATCAAAGTTTTTTAAAGTCGACTCCGGTTTAAGACAAGGTGATGCTATCTCTCCTATACTTTTTAATTTAGCCTTGGAATATGTGTGCCGTCAAAAGAAACTACCGACTAACAACAATATCTTGTCAATAAACTCAGTACAGATGATGATGATGTTGTCATCCTCGGCCGAAGTGAAGCTGTTATGAGTGAGACTTTCAAGCAGGGTTGGCATGATTTAAATCAGATTTAAATCACTTTGACTTTTTTATTAAAGTCATTGATTTAAATCAATTTGCAATTTTTCTATAAAATTATAATTTTTATACATGAAGCATTAAATATTTTAACGTCAGAGATCAGCCAGTATATCAGCGTCAGTTATCTATACATATATGCCTTTAATTTAAGACTGCTTTAACGATATATAACAGTTAGCAGTTAAAGTCAACGAATGGATTTTCTTAGAAAAATATCTCCATTGTTGTAATTTTGTTCCAACGGATTTATAGTCAGTGAAACATTTTGAAAATAAATTATTCAAATACTGCTTCTGTTGAAAACTTTTACAAAACTCTAGTGTATCTCAAAAGTCAATTTAATGATTCGACGTACTCTATAGCTAATTTTTATTCGTGAGCCATGGTAAAAGTTGGTGTAGGAAATATGATGGAAATCTAGAATTGAAAATACCGTAGTCTGCTCTGTCAATACATGCCACGAAATCGAAAACTGATAGGATGTAAATTACTTGACCAGGTTTATCACGAAGACAAACCCAAATTATCTGTAATGTTATCTAACAAACAACACGTTCCGCTCACTTTGGCGTTTGTTGGATGCTCAAATATAAACAACCAAACTATTGTTTGTGTTTAACAAGTTATAACAATGACACTTACTTAAATATTTTAAAAGTCACTATGCGCAATAAGCATTATTCAAGACAACTGGAAGATCCGCACTTATACTCCAGAGTAAATCAATATATTTAACTGAGAAAATCAAAAAAATCAATCAATTTAGCTGAGAAAATCAATATATTTAACTAAATTTTATTGACGAAAACGTATATTTAAATAAAAAAGTCAAAAAGTCTGATTTAAATCAAAAAAATCTGATTTAAATCAAAAAAGTCCGACCTCATTGACTTTTTTAAAAAAGTCATGATTTTTACCAACCCTGCTTTCAAGTCACTTGAGAGTGGTGCTAGAAAAATTGGTCTTCAAATTAACTACAATAAAACCAAACATATGAATGTTTCAAGAGAGGCTGAGAAGAAAGATTTGATGTGCGGCGTTGAACGAGTTGAGGGGGTTGAATCTTTTAAATATTTGGGATCAATGTTTGACTCAAACAACAGCATACTTACAGATATAAAAGCTCGAATCGCTGTAGGTAATCGAGTTTTCTACTCAATTAAACCTCTCCTTGCATCGCCCTATGTATCAACTAACATCAAGCTCAAATTATACAAGACATTGATTAGACCGGTTGTGATGTATGGGTCAAAAACGTGGACCCTTACACAAAATGACGAATCGCATTTATCTGTATTTGAGCGTAAGATCCTACGATACATTTTTGGTCTACTTAAGACAGACGATGGAGAGTATAGAACCCGATATAACTTTGAGATCAGAGACCTTCTTGAGGGTCCTGATGAATCCGTTCTAATTTTTTTTTTTTTTTTTTTTTTTTATTGGAGGGCCTTGAGACTTACAGTTCAAGTAGCACTGCGACCTGAAGGTCTATTGTGCTTACCCTGATTTTGTTATTAGTCAGTCGTCGTCTGTGCCGTTACTGGTTGTATTCTGTCATCCAAGTTGAGACTTTTAATAAAATTAATTAGCTCAATTGGAGTGACGTTTTGTGGTAATGGAAGTGTTAGTCTTCTATGACCAAGTTGGTTGTATCTGTGCCCAGAGAGTTCAGGACAGCTGCAGATGACGTGTTCCATCGTTTCCGCGTCCGAGTAGCAGAATCTGCACCTGTCGGAAACAACAAGGCCTATTTTGTTAAGATGGTGGTTTAAAGGACCATGTCCAGTAACGCACCACGTTAAAATTCTTAGAGACTCTCTGTTTAAGTCGATTGTTTTTAAGGGTGAAACAGGGAGGTTACCTAGAAACTTTTTGGAGTGTACTAGTCCCTCTCTGCTTTTCCATAATTTAGCATTTTGTTCCTGTTCCATTGTTTGGATTGTGCTTTTGAGCGAACTCTTGGCCATTCCAAAGCATGGTTCCGGTCCAACAAATTTTTTATTGGCACCTTGCTTTGCTAAAGCGTCAGCAATAGCATTTCCTTGTATTCCTGTGTGGCTAGGTGCCCACACAAGTGTTACTGTGTTATTGCACGAGATTTTTAATAGATTTTGGTAGCATTCCCATACCAGTTTTGAATCAAAGCGCGTAGATTTTAGTGCCAAGAGTGCTGCTTGGCTGTCAGAGATAATATATATTTCAATATTTTGGTATTTTCTTTCAGCGCATAGCAAAGCGCAACTGCTAATGGCAAAAATTTCGGCTTGAAATATGGTTGTTGTGGTGCCTAAAGCAACCGTTTGTTTTGTTCTAGGACCAAACACTCCTGCTCCCGTGCCTATGTTGGTTCGAGAACCATCTGTGTACCAGATGCTGGCGTTATGTGGCAGTGACCGTATGTAGTTTTTAATAAGATCTCTGGCCAATATCTTGACATCAAAGTGCCTGTCTAAATCTATTGTTTTTGGCATACAATCCGAAATATGGTATGTATGCAGTTCAGCTTGTAACTCAGAAAGGATTTTAAGGTGTCCAGTTAGATTACCCGGCTTAAACCCTTCTGTGAGCTGCAGTCTATGAACGCTCAACACCGCTACAGATTTAACATGTAGGTGCAATGGAGAAAGCTTTAGAAGAATCTCCATTGCTGACGTTGGCGTGGTTTTGAAAGCACCTGTGGCACTAAGACACACAAGCCTTTGTATTTTTGTAAACATATTTTGAGCAGTTATTTGGCGCGTTTTAGGCCACCAAACTAAAGCTGCATATGTTAGAATTGGTTTTATAATACTTTGGTGCAACCAAAGTATCATTTTTGGGCTAAGACCCCATGTTTTCCCAAACAGGTTTCTGCATGTGAAGAAAACTTTGTTTGCCTTATCAGAGATATATTTCAGGTGTGGGTTCCAAGTTAGTTTGCTATCCAGGATCACACCTAAATATCTAACCTCTTTTGATGTTTGTATTGGATCGCCGTTTAGAACAGGAGAAACGAAATTGAAGTTTCTCCTGTTTGTGAAAACGACAATGCTTGTTTTTTGTGGGTTGATCGACAGTCCTAATCTGTTGCACCACTTTGATACAATATTAAGAGCTGTCTGGGTTCGACCAGCGACAATGGAGTCATGTTTCCCTCTAACCATGACTGCCAAGTCGTCGGCATAGCCTACAGTGTTGAAGCCGGAATCATTTAGCTTAGTGAGGAGATCATCAGCCACCATTAGCCAAAGCAGCGGAGAGAGCACGCCCCCTTGCGGGCAGCCTCTAGATGCAGTAACAGTCACTGAATAATCACCTAGTATAGCCGTTATCTTCCGACTCTGTAGCATCTTGATAATCCACGCAATGATAAGCGGGTTTATATTTTTCTTTGTGGCCATTTCAATGATAGCATTGAAGTGGACATTGTCAAAGGCTCCTTGTATGTCCATAAATGTACAAACAAGTGCCTCCTTATAGTTTAGGGTGCTCTCAATTTCTTTCACCATTTTGTGCAACGCCGTTTCAGTAGATTTCCCAGTCTGATAGGCGTGCTGGCTAGAGTTGAGAGGGTTTTGTTTCAGACATACATGACGGATGTGATAATCCAACATCTTTTCCATTGTTTTTAATAGAAAAGATGTAAGACTTATGGGTCTGTATGATTTAGCTTCATTTGGTTTTTTTCCTGGCTTAGGTATAAAAACAACTCTGGTTTCTCGCCATATCTGAGGAATGTAAGCAAGGCGAAAGCTTGCTTTGAACAAACGCATGAGGTATGGAAGAATGATTGTTAGACCCTTTTGCAGAAATACCGGAAAAATTCCATCACCTCCTGGAGATTTATACGGACCGAAGGATTCTATAGCCCATCTCGCTTTGTTGGGGGTGAAAATTGTGTTGGTTAAATGATCTGCATTACTTTTAGTTGCAGGATCTAGAAGACGTACGTCTTCGTTGGCATTATCTTCCGTGCTCCATTTTATTGAGCCCGGAAAGTGGGTTTGAAGTAAAGTCTCTAGTGTCTCAATACAGCTGGTGGTATACGTACCACTTGGTTTGCAGATTGAGCCTAGAGGGTTTGTGTGATCAGACGACATCAATTTTTGGAGTCGAGCTGCAGCAGGCAGATTATCTATCGTATTGCAGAGCTCTTTCCAGCTATTTCTTTTTGATTGTCTGAGTTCTTTATTATAATTGGTTAGAGCTACTCGGTACTCTGTCCAATTATTTGTTGTTTTTGCTCTGTTAAAGAGCTTGCGAACTTTATTCCTTTTCCTCTCTAAGTTACCATTCCACCAAGGTACATCTCTGCATCTTTTGGATTGAGTTATTGGAGTATTAAGGTTGTATGCTTCAGTGATAATTTCTTGTAAATTATTTGCTGCAGAGTCAAGCTCAAATGTAGAGTTGATACTGCTGCAACTATTTACATTATCATGAAGGTATGTTGTGTAAAGTTCCCAGTTGGTTTTTCTTGGGTTTCTAAAGTACTGGATGCTCTTCGGGTAGTGTTCTATGTTGAAACATATATAAGCATGATCAGACATAGAAGCTTCCTTCGAAACATGCCAGTTCTTAATATGGTTAGTAGCGTTTATGTTAGTTAAAGTAAGGTCAAGGACCTCGCCTCTGATTGCGTTTCTAAAGGTAGGCTCACTACCTTTGTTTGCAATAAACATATTGTTTGTATACAAAAATTGGAGCAGACGCTCGCCTTTTGTGTTAATGTTGCTACTTTCCCACACGGTGTGATGAGCGTTAGCATCACACGCTATTATGAGGTTATAGTGGTTATTGTTGCAATACTTGATGAGTTTCTCTACCACTTCTGGTGGTGTCTCGTCCTCATCCCCCGGGAAGTATGCAGAGGCTAAAATGAATTTACGAAATCCACCTTGAGGAAGATGAATTTCTATCTGGACCGTTGTAAGATCTCTACAGATAAATTCATTCAACGGAAATATTTTCAGATGTTTGTTGAAGAGAATCGCGGTTCGCGGTCTTTCCACATCTGAGAAATAGATCAGTTTTGTATTTTTGTTTGACGATAGACCTTTTATTCTTTTGCTGTCTGCCCACGGCTCCTGTATAAATGCAAGATCGTGAGCATCCTGTTCAATTAACCGGTTCAAATTAACTGAGGCCATTTCTGATCTGTGCAGATTAATCTGAACGCAACTTAATTTAGGTACTAGAGATTTTTGTCTATATCGTACAGATCTTCTGTCTGACTTAGAGTAAGCTGGTGAATCAGACATTACCATAGAGTCAGACATGGTGTGTGTACTATCCGAATTAGGATAAGCTGATAAATCAGGCATGATCCTAGAGTCAGACATGGCATGTGTGCTGTCTGGTTTAGAATAAGCTGATAAATCAGGCATGATCCTAGAGTAGGACATGGTGCACAGTTTTGTTGTTGGTTTATGTGATGCGTTTGGAGAAGCATCGCTCTCATCTAAAACTTTATAGTTTTCCATACAATATTTATGGAGAAAGTAGGGAAGTACATTGGTCAGCCACAACAGAGCCCTGTGCTGTGGTAAGGCTTTTGAAACTGGAGGACGCCCGGTATCCAGAGTTCCGTACTAATAATCAAGCACCCCCTTGACCATGCTAAGCTTTCGGCGTACGTGTCTCACCTTAGCTTTGGGTTTTGGACTTGATCTTGGCTTCGATTCTCACCGAGGACCTAACGGCATGGGTGACCCTACCGCTGTAGCTCCTAAGATCACTGAGTCTACTGAGCCCCATCACTGCGTCAAAGTGCCAAGTCCATTAGATCCGTTCTAATAGGATTGCTTGTTCTACGAGCCGATTCACAGTCTGGAATGATTAGAAAAATGTACGTTAGTACCCCAGGGAGTGGGCGACCGCGAGGTAGACCACGACTACAATGGGAGACTGAAGTAATAAACGACCTTAAAAAAATCGGCTGCCATGGTAATTATGTCGCTGTTGCGAATGACCTTGGTGAATATTCAAAGCTGATTAGCCTGGCAACGCTCCTACATGGAGCATGAACGCAGTTAATAAAAAAATAAATATAATTATGATTATGTGACACTTTTATATATTTTTTATTAAAAACTTACTAATTTTTCTATCATTCCAAATACATTTGAAGATTTTCGATCAGTTAGGTTCGGAGCTAATCGGGGTAAGAAAACATGAAGAAAACGTCATTATTCGAAATTATACAAAAAATGGTGAGGTGTAAAATTCCAAAATAAATTTTTAAAGAATACCGAAATAAAGCCCTTTCATATGATACCCTACTTGAATCTATAAAAAGATGTATTTTCTCAAAGGTCTCACATCGTACCCCTGTAAACCAAACGAAAACAACTTTAGTTTTATTTGCATCCGTCATTTTATGTGGACAGATTAGTTTTATACGCTACTCATTTTTCAGGTCCATGGCATTTATAGTTTACGAGATAATCGATATAATGTGAAAAACTCGTTTCACCAATAGGGTTCGTTATAAAAAACGGAGGTGTTCAAAGTACTAAAACATTCTTGTCAAACCAAATTTAAAATGAATTTTTATTATTATTTCAATTTTCAGCTAAGCAACAATATTGTTACGATTCTGCATAAACACAATGATAGACAAATTGTATTCGACGTCACTTTTTCCAAGAAATAGGGTTGAAGATAAACAACAGCAACAAAATGAAATAAAATTGGATTATTTTATGAATCAAATCAACATGTTAGGTAGAAAAACAATATCGAATATTCTTAGATTGACCTTCAATAATCGGAAGTGACCTCGAATAATATAGAAATTATGCAGAATTCCTTATATACAAAGGAAATCCTTCTTGTAGAGTCAGTTAGTTAATAGTTTTTTTTTAACCTGTGATGGATGATGTAAAAAGTGCGATATTGAAATAGTTTAAGTGAAATTAATTGTAAACGAAAGTTGTACGGTATATAAAATAGTGCATATAAAATCGTGTAAATAGAAAAAAAATATTTAAAATAAGTTTTTGTAAAAAAGTTTTAAGTGTTATTAAGTAGAAATAATTTGTGTATTATTTTGGAAGCTGCGAACTGGAAGTTTTAACAATCAATCGTTCGAGTTTCGAAGTTGTTGGAACAATATTCTATAATAATATAGGATTATTGTTGCTGTATTGGTTTCTTGTTGCTGTGGAACAATTAAGGTGCGGAATACTTATAGTGAATTCTTTTCACCTGTTCGGTACAAGTTCCAACACAGAATTAATGAAATTTGTATTCTTTTATAAAAAAAAAGCAATACAAAAAAAACAATTTTGGATAATTCGGAGTCGGAACTTGTACCGAACAAGTAGAAAAGAATTCACTATTAATAAAACCTGGTGGGTTTGCTTACTGATCAAACTAAGGGTGATCAAACCAAGAAGGAAATTGGGAATTGCGTTTATCGAATTGAGAGTAAGACCAATTCGAAGTAAGGTGGTACAGCTTAATCACTCAGTTTGAAAGCGGGTTTGCCGGGTTTTACAGTTTAACCAAAGAAAAAATGAAAGTTTGCTACCTTTGCTACCTTTTCACCTCCGCATATTCGCATAATTTTTTTTCACAAATAAGAAGAAGAGAACTTAATCTTCCCAAATATCTATAAAAAATGCCTTTTTGAAAACCTGGATGTTCATTTTGTTGTTTTCTCACTTGTGAGAATTTATCGTGATTTTAAGTTTCTTTGTATAAGTGAATGCAATTTATTTTTGTCTTGCTTTCGCTTATGTAAAAAATATTGTTTGTTGATTTTGAAAAATAAAGGAAAATTTAAGTGTGAAGTTAAGTTAAATTACAAGTGACGTCTTCAAGTGAAAAAATTAAGAAAAAATTGCGTGAGATAACACAACAAAATGACCACCCAGGATGGCCATTATTTTGTTTCTCACTAATGAGATTTTAAGGTTGTTGTAAAAGTGAATGCAATATATTTTTGTTAAATAAAGGAAAAAATTTAAGTGCGAATATGTAGACTTTTTTTAATTGTCATTCTGTTAAAATAGGATTGTACCGAAATTTCTTTCTGTAATCGCAAATTCATTTACGAGACCACTAAATCAAAACAACGTTGATTCTCGCTAAAATTTGTGAAAAACTTTACCGCGAAGTTTTAATTATCAACAAAAAATTTAAATATAAATAAAAAATAAGAATATAAACATATGTACACAAGTTAAACAAAAAAGATACAAACCTAATCTACGAATAATAGTGGGAAGAACCATAACCTATGTATGATTAAATTTTAGTCAACCGACTATAATCTTCAATATCGATTTATTTATTAGTACTATTTTAAAACCTGAAATTTAATTTAAAAAAAATTAAAAAAATCTAATTGGAATAAAAAAATTAATTTAGAAAAATTTAAGAAAAAAAGATTTGAATTGATTTTGCGCGAATCTGAATTGTTTATTTTCTTCATTAATAAAACAAAACCACACTAAATATTTATAATAGTAATTAATTTATATTCAATTCCTATTATTCCCAATTTACGCAACGTTGCACTTTTTCAAACTTATAGCTTTCTTTAAAACTTGTTTTCTATGTATAGAAACTATGTTAATTAATCAATCACAACCTTTAGATAATTAATTTTATTTATATAAATAATTAAAACTTTAATTAGTTTTAATATTTTATCACAGTAGCGCTAGTTTTAAATTTAACGCTGGGTTTACGAATCACAACTTCGTGCTATTCTAGCAGCAATCAAGTACATACACTATCTTTTCTTTTTTTATTAAAAAAAATAAAACACAATTACGAATTATTTAAATCAATTAATTTTTTAGGAACTATTTTAACCAATTTCAATTTTAAATGAACAATTACACAATAAACGCTAATCAAAATTATATGTTATTTTAAAGCGCACAATTATTAAAAATTCCTATGATGGTAGCACAATTTGTTGTTTTCTATTGCCATTGATAAAGAATTATTTTCCTTTACAACATCGAAGAGAAATTTTTTTTTAAACAAAATTATTTTAAAATATTTTCACTTAAACAATGATAATCCATAAAATAACATACTTTTTTTCATATAACTAGATACAATTTATCTTAAGAGAAAAAATGGAGCACATAAATGTGCCGTAATTATTTCTACACCAAAAATAAATCTTTATGAATTTTTTTTCCACTTTACATACAAAATTAACTTGCTTTACAAAACCGACAGTAGCGCCATCTGAAGGTATACTGAAACAAAAACTTAAAAAATATCAATAAACGATTATTCAAGTAGTGCCAGATGACAAAAAATAATCTAATATTTCCTTGATTTAAATTGTTATAATTTTTTGAAGGTAATTGTCATATTCATTGATATAAACTAGTAGATGTTTAATTTTATGTTGTTGTTGTAGCAACGGTTAGTGGTACTCGTTTGATTCTGTAAACATGTCAACATAATGCCATGCCAGTGTTGTCTCATTTTCGAAATACTTGACGATAATTTCAGCGTTAATTATACTATACATTAAGGTGACCAATTTTTTTCCAGTGAAAAGGAGGACAAAAAAATTTAAGAAAACAATACACACAAATAAATCAACGATTTTATTAATTCAAACAAAAATACACTAATTTTGGGTACATATCTTTTATGTATTTAATTAAACGAGTATTTTTCCATTGACTGAATTTCTTTTATCAATATGTTATTTTTTGTTATTTTTTATTTAGTAAATTTGCACAAGGAATGTGTTCATTTTTGAAATGTTTAAATATTTCCACCCATCTTTTATCAATTTCCACATGTTCATTGTTCCATAGTTCTAATTTATCAGAATTTAAATAAACATTTAGTCTTCGAATTTCTTCAAATAGGACGTTGTCATCGATTTTAATACCAGGCATTTCTGTAGATAAAAACTCAACGCAATTTTCAATATCTGTCCAATTTATTTGCGATGAAGTTAAAAAACACCATTGAAAACTGATATTTCCTGTGATATTTTTATCAGACCATTCTTCGACATACTGGAAACATATTTGATAGAAATTCAGCATATCCTTGGTAAACTTTTGCGTTATACCTGGATTTGATTCCTCTAACTTTGACAGTTTTTTTTTTATCACTAACGGAATAAATTTTTCTTCAAATCGTGATTTATATTGAAGGATAAAATCATTCAAAATAACACTAACTTCTGTTGCTGAAATATGCTCACCTTCAATCTTTTGGATTGTTTTGTGGAAAATAGATGCCTGATTATGTACAAAATACATAAATATCTCCGATAATTCATGAAAAAAAAAATGATTCCAGAATTTTTGGACATTTGTCTAAACTTAAAAAATATGAATGGAGAGGCTCAAATAATTGTAAAACACGTTCTATAGCTGGTGTTAGAGCGAGCCATCTAACTTTTGAATATCCTAAAAGTTTTTTATATTCAACATTTGCTTCTTCACAAAATTGTTTTATAGCAGCCACACGAACAGTAAAACGACGAAAATACAAATAAATTGTCGTTATTATTACTTCGACATCAATTGGCATGGCACATGATGCTGTGTTGATTGCATTTGACAAAATATGTGCATTACAACCTATTCCTAGCATTTTCTTTTGGACTAAGTCTTGTAATTTAACATATACATTATTCACTCCTCTGCGTCTTCGCCCACCAAAATTTGTATTTGTATTATCAGCTGTTAGTGCAACAACTTTAGATTTCAAATTATTTTCAGTTATTACTCTGCATAGGTGGTTTGATAAAATTTCAGCAGTTTCGCCTTCAATGGATGCTAAATTTAAAATTTTCACTTGAATGCCCTTGGTAACATTAAAAAACCTTACTAGTATTGGATACAATTTGGTTTCATTATGATTTGATGCATCAGATAAAACCGTTACCAATGTTGCATTTTTCAAATCTTCTGCAAGTACATTATCACAGTAATTTTTAAACACTGAGTTAATAATAGCCTCACATTTTGTCCTAGCACATGAAAATTTAGCATTGTGAAACTTTTTCAATAATTTAGTTGTACAATCCATACTACGAAAACTTTGATTGTGAATTATGGTATGAAATGCAAATGTTCCCTCCATTACAGCTAACTGTTTTTCATCTTCAGAATAGTTAGAAGTTTTAAAAAAATTTTTTACTTTACTGCTGGAAGCTGATGCATCTAACGATTGCTTATGTTTAGTGGTGTTCAAGTGTTTCGTTATAGCTGATCTGCCACCAACTGAAACACAAAATTCTCCTCTGCAAATATTGCAGAAAACAATGGTGTCCTTCTTTGATATGAGGAATGGAAATTCCTCTTTCAATTGATCGTTAAAATGGCATTTCCTCTTTTTCGATTTTTCCATCCCTTAAAATAATTGTTCTTCCTGAACGTTAAATAGTCAAATTTTTCAAATTATATATTTCATTTACCAAATTTATTTATTTTCATTTATTTATTGATAAAAAATAAAGAAAAATTAACTTACGGACACAATGTTTTTATTTTATTTAAATTTTAAACTAATTATGAAGTTCTGTTATTGGTTTTGTATCTATATAACGTAACACTAACATAAACAATTAAAACAATAACACAATATATTATATAAATTTAATGTAAAACCCACAATGAACGAATTCTTTTACAAATAACAGTTATGATAACAATATAAAAAACAACCAAGGTTTTACAATATCTATGGTTTACAGTTTAATATAAAGTAAAGTATATATCAATTGAATTAATAGATGGCAGTACTATTAAAAAAATTTCTTAAAACGTAGTTTAACAGATTAGTTTTGAAATATCGAAAAGGAGGACAGAAGTTTTGAAATATCGAAAAGGAGGACAGAAAGGAGGACACTTTTCGAGGAAGGACGGAACATACAAAAGGAGGACTGTCCTCCCTAAAGGAGGACGGTTGGTCACCTTAATACATGTAGTTTGATTTGTGACAAACGAATCTTAATTGCTATGTTACATTTAATGCTGCGAGATATTCAATTTTCTTCTATTTAGGCTATCAGGTCGCATTATCTTGTGAAAGTGAATAGCGTATGTCAGTAACAGGGGTCAGGGACTGCAGAAGTACGCGGGGTTGTCACCCCGTAGTTCAAAAATTAAAAAATTAAAATCAATGAAAACTAATCCCTCCATATATTAGCCTTGTAACATTAATCACATTATTCTACTTCTTACTAAAAATGTTAACTAATCAAAAAAAAGGTTCAAATATAAGCTCAAGCAGGAATAAAATACATATAAAAATTCAAAAAAATATACAAAATAAATAATAATAATCAGGTAACTTATAGTTCAAATCTAAAGAAATTATGAGCAATCTGTGTTAGAATCAGTGTCTGATAAACGAACATCATGAAAATCATCATTGTTGTTATTTTCACTGAAAATTGAATAAAAAAAATGTACTCATTAGTTCAAAAGAAATTTAATTCATAATTAATCACCGTAATTTTAGGGGGTCAGATCGTTTTGCTTTAGGGGCAGATACGTGAGGGAATTTCTCATAAGCTAAGATACGTTTACGTAAACCATCCGTAGTACATTTTTCAAATCCCGTTTCACCAAATATCACATATTCATATAAAGGTTTCTGAGGCTGCGATCGAGTGGTCCGTATATTTGGATTTATCTGATCCGATGATTTTGTTTCCTGTTCTAGAAAAACACGATTTTGTATTCGTGAGGAAGACCTTGTGGGGAACTGAGTTCTAGTGCTACGTACAAATAAAAACATTTTTAATGGTTATACTGCGAAGCGAACTACATAATTTTGTGTACTTACTTATACCGCATGTCGTACTTTACCTTGTTATAAATATCTTTTAATTTTAAATGTAATATCATTTCATTTGCGTTTGATGAGTTGCTAAATTTTTGCAATAAGTTTTCCCAGTCTGTTGACGTTTTACAAAGAAGTTCCCATTTGGGTTTAGAATGGTTACCTAATTTGTAGTAATTCTCTCGATATAAGCGATCTCCTTTAAAATAATAATACATCGCAGAACTCGAATCAACACCAATCGGCATATTGCGCATTTCATCAGCATCTGTGTCCTTATAATTCCATCTAGCAGCATCTGAATCTAATGAACAATCACATAGGCAATATATGATTTCTAGTTTTTTCGTGGGTGATAAAATCCGAAAATCTATATCGGTTCCGTATGGATTCGGGATGCTTATTTCCTATAAAATGATTTGAACGATAAATGATAATTTACATGTTTATACGGTTAAATAAATAATACAGTTAAATAAAAAATTAATGAATCTTATATAATATGTCTTCCATATCGAAATGATGATTTTAAAGTTTAGTGCAGCTGTCATAGCTTACCCGACATTTGTTACGAAGCATATGTTTAAGAAACAACTGATACGTGCTTGTATCAATATAATTTTTTTTTATACAGCTGAAATAGTTGCTCCTGTGCAAGAGTTGTATAATAAGATTTGTAATACTTTTTACATTTAGTATGAGATTTGATTCAGGGGTATCTAATAAAAGAGCTTGTTCGAATTCATCAATTGAATAATCAGGTAAACCAAAATAATATTTAAATTTCATTAGAAAGTCAAAAACAGCAGGGGTTTCCCATCTTGCCTGAATTTCTGTGAATAAAACGAAATGTGTCAAAAATTAGAGAATTATTAAATCTATAAAAACCTTGTAAGCGAATGTCATCTTGTTCCATATTTTTGAACGTATTTGCAACTAAAATTTGAAAAATAGATTATAAGAACCAATCTTCTAAAATTTTATCTTAACAATAGCAAATTTTTTGATTAAAATTCAAATTTATTGGTTTTTAATATTAGCGCCAACTTTTTAGAGAACGATAAGAATTTGAAGCTCGTAAAAAAAGTATCTAAATTTTGTGCGGGAAGTTATCATTTATAGATGTAATTGAAACAATTTGATATTTAATTGGTAATTGTTCACGTACAACAATAATAGCCCTATTTTAAAAATATTGTTCTACCTTAAAAATTATTTGTGTTGGCTATTTTATATATGATGGAATACTAGTTTATTAAAATAATTATTTTGAAGTGAAGATCAAAATCAAAACAAAAACTTTAATTATGTTAGTGTTGCCACTCCAAATTAAATTTTCTTGGGCAATTATTCGGTAATGTCCGATTTACACATTGAATAAATATCTAAGCAGGCTACAGACCTTCAATCAATTTGTCAATCAATTCAAAAACGAAAATAAACGAAATAAAATTTAGTGTAAAAATCCCCTAAATTTTATTTCGTTTATTTTCGTTTTCAATTGATTG
>CAVNZG010000329.1:0-52500 GCA_963693315.1 Diogma glabrata
AAAGAAAATTGAAACTGCTATAGGTTCCAAGAAATTAAAAAAAATGAATGTTTTTATTTGTTCAAAATTTATGGCGTTGAAAATGGAAAAATTTTAAAAAAACGTGAATTTTTCGTATTTTTTTTTCAACTTTTTTCGAACCAAAAAAATTGGTTTTTCGTGAATATCTCAAAAACAAGAGCTAACCAAAAAAATGAATATGATATTCGTGTTTAGGAGGTCCGAATCTATAAGAAAAGTTGGGTTTTATTTCGGGAGATTTTAATAGAAAAATTTTATATTATTACAGAATCAAACATGGAATGGTTTTTTTTCGATTTTCATCCGAAAAAATTACAGATTAACACTACGTTCCAATTGATGTTAAATTGTACTAAACGTTCTAAGACTAAATCAATGTAGTCAAATCAATATTTTGTTTCTAAATAATTGGGAAGAAATTCATATATTAAACAATATCTAACAACTATTAATTTAAATTAAAATTCGGTAATTTTGTGAAATTAAATTTAGATTTAGAAGTTTAGTACAATTTAGCAGCTAATTGGAACTCTCAACTCAGTATAAATGTCCAAAAACTACTTTTATATTTATATTTTATTTAATCCTTCTAAGCTTTTGGAGCTGAAAAATAGACAAATTTAAAAAACTCACTTTCTGTCATATTCTCAGTATTGCGAAGCTCTTCAGCAATTTCTCTTGAGTTTTTTTTATCTGTAATTTGCTCGTCAAATATGGGCTGAGTTTTCTAAATAAATGTTGGCAGTTAGAAATAAATGTTCTTGTTAGAACAAGAAATGTCGCATGCTTTCGGAAACAATGTATTAAAATAAAATCAATGGCAATCTGAAAATTTCAAAATGAAAATTATAATTAAAATTTTATTGAAATATACTAATATTAAGTTATTAATTACCAACAAAGCGGCGATTTATATTGCTTCCATTTGGTTAAAAATTCCGGAGTTAATTTTTGTGTTGAAATGTAGTTGAGTCGTATAGTTATTTAGTACTATCCCATGCAGACTCAATTGCAGCCCAACTACTCTGTTCAATGAACAAAAACGGATCTGCTTCAGGAACTGAAAAACCATTTTTTTTATCACGGTATAAACAGTAAAAAATTTAAAAAGTTTCACATACCGAACGTATTCGTTTACTTGCCAACGACAAACCAGGTGTTTTTCTTTTACCAATAAGACCAGCATTTGGCATAGAATTAGAAAGTTATAAAATTTTTTATAAATTTTACCAGCTGGGTGTTTTCACTGGTTCTTTATTATAATATGTGGTCTAAAATCAAATGTCTCATTAAGTTTTAAAATTAGTTATCATTGTAAATTATAATATTTTACTTTTTAGCTAGTTAAAGTGTGATTTGAATTTAATTATTTTGAATTTTTAATGAAACTAAGACTTTATCACTTTAATATTTTATTTTATTTTTCCAAATATATTTTTGATCTCTAGGAGATCTTCTTCAGGGAAGAAGTTTCTATAAACTAACTATCATTGTATTATTTTATTGTAAAAAGTAAAACTCACAATGCGTCCTTACTTTATCAATTCATTTTTTTTAACAACACTTTTAACTATTCACAAAACTATTTAAAAATTTTTTTAAAGTAGTTTACTCAGCGTCTGGATATAAACTGTGATGCTTACCAAGAATAATATCTTGGTTATTACAAATAAAAACCAAAGGTTAGATTAATGTATACTATTATTAATCTAATAACTTACGTTTGGAAAGTAAACGTCAATAATTAATATAATAAAGTAAATAAAATGGTTATTAAATTTAACTACAAAAATAACAATTTATGTTTTTATTTTAATAGCTCTACGGTAATCACATGTCTTTTTATTTGAATATCTGAATTCATTTTTTTGATAAAAATTGGTTATTAATTTAATAAACCGTTGTGATTTTTTTAATAATATTGACCGTATTTTTATTTTAATAAACATTTTTATTAAAATAATAACAAAAAGTATTAACCGAACTACTGTGGTAATTATTTGAATAAAAATCGTATTTAGATTAATAAAATAACTTATTACACTTTTTTAAAACGGGCGGTTATTAAATTTACTAACAAAATTCTCTGAGTGTATAAACAAAAAATAATCAAAATTAAAAGGGGTCAAGTCAAAATTTCCCAAAAATTTGCTGAACTTGCGTGAAACTGCTCATATAAAATTCAAAAATTCTATATTTTTTCAAAATTCTAAAACTTTTGCAAAAATTATTACAAAATCAAATATTAAAACTTTTTCCGAAATTCTAAAAATATTGCACAAATTATTACAAAATCAAAAATACAAACTTTTTAAGGAATTCCAAAAATATTTCAAAAACTATAACAAATTCAAAAAGTTCCATGTTCAATTACATTTACGTCATAAACACAGCTAATTTTTTTCCAAAAAATAAAATAAATGAAACCGACACAGAAACTGAAACTAAAATATAAATGAAACTGAAAATGACAAACTTGACATTATTTTTTTGACAAACCTATGATGCCATAATGCTCTATAGTATTAATCAAATTTCATGTCATACAAAAAATTAGTTTTATTTTTTTCCAAAACAATTGGGTAAAAAAATAAATAAAAATCTTTCTTTTGACACACTTGACAACATTTTTTTGTCAAACTTATAATGCCATAATTCTTAATAATAATAATAAAAATACAAGTAGTTAATTTGATTTCTTTCCCAAAAATTGTTTAAAAAAGTAAATAAAAATCTTTCTTTTGACGCACTTGACCACATTTTTTTGACAAACTTATAATGCAATAATCTAGATTTTGGTCCCACATACCAATCCCTACTACCAAGATTTCTCCAAATTCAATGTTCCTACTCGTAATCACTTAAAATGAACGTTTTTTAAGCAAAATATATGCAAATTTCCTTGTTTTGACACACTTGTCGATTTTTTTGACACACGGTACAGTTATCGAACCCATGGTCCTTTCGGCTCTTCCCATTGAGTAACCCTATTTTTAGAAAAAAACATTTTTGAAATCCGTCCAGCGGTTTTCTAGATTTTGTGGGTTGTGACGGCCAAACTGCCGACAGACAGACATACATTTTTTTTTTGCTTTTTTGGTCGATTTTATATAAAAATCGGCTTCATCTCGGAATTTCGGAAAAATTTTTGTGCCAAACGACTATATATGAAAAGCGGAGACGAAAAAACAAAAAAAAAAAAAATTTATATATATGTATATATATATATATATATATATATATATATATATATATATATATATATATATATATATATATATATATATATATATATAAACGATACGAGATATAACGAAAACGACCGGCACTCTCACGGTCGCATTTGTTGAGGTAGATCAAAAAAATTTTTTGTACTTGTGTGTTCTATTAATATCTTGGACAAGTTTGTTAATCAGCAAAATCCGACACGTGGTTAAGAAACTAGAGGCTTTTTTCTGAAAAAAATTGATTTTTTAAAACCGTTATAACGACCGTTTGGATACTAACATTTCAAAAACTTTTACAAATTTAAAATCTTTGAAATCTTTTTTATCAATTTGTTTTAAAAATAAACCTCTGCAGTTAGAGGTTCCTGAGTGAGCGGCTCCAACAAAAAAGTTTGCAAAAAAAAATTTTTTTTGAAACAACTGGCACTCTCACGGTCGCATTTATAAGGCCAGATCAAAAAACCTTTTTTTAAAATGTGCGTTTTATTAATATCTTGGACGAGTTCGTAAATCTGCTCCATCCAACACATGGTTAAGAAACTAGAAGCTTTATACTAGAAAAAAACTCTGTTTTTAAATCCGTTATAACGGCCGTTTGGATTCTAATATTTTTAAAACCTTCATAAATTTAAAATCTTTGAAACCTTTTTAATCAGTTTCTTTCAAAAAAAAGACCTCTGCAGTTGGAAGTTTCTGAGTGAGCGGCTCCAACAACAAAGCTTGTAAAACACAAAATGCGTTTAAATCAACCGGTGCTCTCACGGTTGCATTTGTAGAGCCAGATCAAAAAACCTTTCTTAAAAATGTGTGTTTTATTAATATCTTGGACTAGTTTGTAAATCAGAAAAATCTGACTCATGGTTAAGGAACTATAGGCTTTATACTAGAAAAAAAAGTGGTTTTTTTAATCCATTATAACGGCCGTTTGGATACTAATATTTTTAAAATCTTCATAAATTTAGAATCTGTGGAAACATTTTAATCCGTTTCTTATAAATATAAACCTCTGCAGTTAGAAGTTTTTGACTTGTTGGCTACAACAAAAAAGTTTGCAACAATCCCCAACTACAATTTCCAAAAACCTTATAACAGTCAATGTCAACCTTATAACAGTCAAAAAAATAAAAGATTTGAATAGAAGAAATTAATTTTTTTTCTTAAAAATAAACTGTTTTGATATTTTGCAGTAATTGCACGACATATGATATAGAGTAGATTTGTGTCATAAATTGTCACACACATGTTCTGTGGTAGATTTGATATTTGTTTGTTGCAAAATTGGATAGATATAATTTTTCTTGTAGGTAGCTAATTTTCTTTTTAAAATTTGTTTGATATCTGTTTGAAATTAGTTTGTTTTGTTTAAACTAATCTGATACATCAGATTCTACTGGTACACAAAACTGTCTGATCTCGAAATCTACCTATTTCTAGCGGATATACGTGCCGCTTGGACTTTTTTAGAATCAGTAGGTCCTAAAACATCGAGAAATGCCAAAAAAGGGGGTAGGAATTCACTTTTAGCTCATGAATGTAATACTTAGGTCTTTCAGACCGAAGTAATTATTAAATTATAATACAAAAAAATATATCCACACATATTACAAACAATTTAATTCAAAATTTATATTTTCATTTACATATAAAACAATTTGTGATTTAATCTACAAAATAACTGTTTTTTATGCTGTTTTTTTATTGGCTCAAACTTCTAAATGATTTAACTCTAATTAAACGATGAATTGGCATTTAAACATTTTTATTTCATATTTTATTTTATAAGAATTTGCAATGAACTTTTAAGTAGGAATATGTCATCAGGGTAAGTATGTTGGTACGGGTAGATTCAACTTCGCATCGAATCCTCAGGAATACCGTCAATTTCTTCACAATCAAATTTTATGTCTACTGGTCAAGTTTCCCAAATTTTTAATGATTTTTTCTTGTAAGGCAGCATTCCAAAGTCACCAACTTCAAATGCCTGTAAAAAAAAATCTCGCTCTGAACTAAAAAAAACCCTTGAGGGTTTTGTTATGGATAATGTCAACTTTCATTTGCATTTGGTTTCATCCCATTCGGATTTTGGTTGTTGCACTGTGTTATTGGACAAGTGTGTAATAAAATAAATAAACATATTAAAAATTTTTCTAATTATTCAAAAGACACATTACACATAAACATTTCGAATAAATTATTAAAAAATTAAAAATTTTACTATTAAACATATATTAGATTGAATAATCCTCCCGTCATGTGTTTATTTTAATTTTACACAAAACATATTTCGGTAAAGTTTCATACCATCACCAGTTTGATTAAAATTGATATTATAAATGATATAAATATGATATTTAAAAATGAAAAATCAAGTCTCATCATTTAGTGCATTCGTCGATATGGCTGTTTCGAACAATAAATTTTGTTGGAACAGCCTACAATCAACATTTGTTGGAACAAATCATAAATTACATTCGAAATATCCCTTATTTTAAAATCTGGAGCGTCATCCGTAGACGCTTTGTATAATGCAATACAATATAATGCTCATTTCAATTAAATCATTTATTGCACCTGCTCTTCCAAATCATTAATGCCCCAATAAAAATGCTTTGATATCATTAAAATGGTTAATGCTCATTTCAATTAAATCATTCATTGCACCTGCTCTTCCAAATCATGCCCCAATAAAAATGCTTTGATATCATTAAAATGGTTAATTAACTGTTGCATTTTGCAAGGCACAAATAGAATTCCTCAAATATTCCGTTTTACATATATGTTTCGCGTTGAAACAAATCTAACACGTTTAATTATTGACGACGAGCTAAATTTGTGTGAAGCGAAGCACTTTAAACGAGTTATTTTCACCTTTTCGAACACAATTCCTAACATCTAACTCAAATTCATCAGTTGCATTTATTTCAGCCACCATCGATTTTTTTTTTAATGGCGTTCATGCTCCATGTAGGAGCGTTGCCAGGCTAATCAGCTTTGAATATTCACCACGGTCATTCGCAACAGCGACATAATTACCATGGCAGCCGATTTTTTTAAGGTCGTTTATTACGTCAGTCTCCCATTGTAATCGTGGTCTACCTCGTGGTTGCCCACTCCCTGGGGTACTAACGTACATTTTTCTAATCATTCCAGACTGTGAATCTGCTCGTGGAACATGCTCAAACCAAGCAATCCTATTAGAACGGATACAACCTATTATATCAGGACCCTCAAGAAGGTCTCTGATCTCAAAGTTATACCGGGTTCCATACTCTCCATCGTCTGTTTTGAGTGGACCAAAAATGTAGCGTAGGATCTTACGCTCAAATACAGGTAAATGTGATTCGTCATTTTGTGTTAAGGTCCACGTTTGTAACCCATACATCACAACCGGTCTAATCAATGTCTTGTATAACTTGAGCTTGGTGTTAGTTGATACATACGGTGATCCAAGGAGAGGTTTGATTGAGTAGAAAGTTCGATTACCTGCAGCGATTCCAGTTTTTATATCTGTAAGTATGCTGTTGTTTGAGTCAAGCATTGATCCCAAATATTTAAAAGATTCAACTCCCTCAATTCGTTCATCGCCGCACAGAAAAATCTTTCTTCTCAGCCTCTCTTGAAACACTCATATGTTTGGGTTTATTGTAGTTAATTTGCAGACCAATTTTTCTAGCACCACTCTCAAGCGACTTGAAAGTCTCACTCATAACAGCTTCACTTCGGCCGAGGATGACAACATCATCAGCGTAAGCAATCATCTGTACTGAGTTTATTGACAAGATATTGTTATTAGTCGGCAGTTTCTTTTGACGGCGCACATATTCCAAGGCTAAATTAAAAAGTATAGGAGGGTCTTAAACCGGAGTCGACTTTAAAAAACTTTGATATTTCGTTCTCTACTCGTACGCAGCAATGAGAGTTCTGTCCTGTAATTTTGCATAATGATACCAGTTTACTAGGAATTCCCTTTGACACCAGAGCAGACCATAGAGTCTCTCGTTCGAGAGAGTCGTAGGCCTGCTGAAATCAATGAAAAGTTGGTGCACAGGTAGGTTGAACTCTCGGTCCTTTTCCAAAACCATCCTTATTGAGAAAAGTGCATCGCTAGTACCTCGGCCCCGCCAGAAACCACACTGATATTCTCCAAACAGTTGTTCATCAAAAGGATTGATTGTGGATAGCAAAATGTAGGAAAAGATCTTATATGCTGTGCAGAGGAGAGCGATTCCTCTGTAGTTTGCACATTGTAGGCAATTACCTTTTTTATGGATTGGTATCAGCATAGCTGTGTTCCAGTTCTGTGGCGTGGTTTCAGTCCTCCAGATCATTTGAACAAGTTCAAACAATCTTAAGGATAGATTTTCGCCACCATGTACAATCATTTTGGATGTTATATCGTCGATACCAGGTGCTTTATTGCGTTTTAATTTTGACAGCGCCGCTTCAAATTCCTCTTTGGTTGGTTCGTCTACATGTACCTTTGACGCACGAATAAGCATTGTTTTTCGCCCGACTTGTTGCTGGTCACTTAAGTTGAGAAAATTCTCAGAATAAGCGGCCCAAGTATCTAAAATATTTTTAAGGTCTACTTGTAGCTCCCCATCTTCGTTTTGAATAGCAGTCAATTTAGCTTGAGGGCTCTTCTTTAAGGTTTTAACCTGTTGAAAGAAGCTACGCGATTGATGTTCCTTATTGAAGCTTTCAATCTCCTCACCTCATATTGTATCTTAAACCATTTCTCGCTTCGTTCGTCTCCATAGCTTTGTAACGGCTTGTCTTGCCAGTTTATAGTTCTTCTTCGTGGACCTGGTGTTGCGTCCTTGTAGACACTTCAGATAGCAATCTCTTTTGTATTGAATAGCATCAAGGCATGCTTGATCCATCCATGGCTTGTGGGAGTGGTTCTGTGGTCGTCCAAATATTCCCTCAGCAGCGCTTAAAACAGCATGTACCGAGCAAATACCATGACTTATCGACGTCTTCATTAATGGTTTCTGATTCATCCAATGTTTCGGCAATATGGATTTGATATCTCTCTTCTGTTTCAGCATTCTTTAGTGATGAGATGTTAAAACGTTTCTGTTGATTGAATTTTGGAATGCCTGGATATGGGAAGTGGAACCTTATTTTAGCACATACAAGGAAGTGGTCACTTCCAATGTATGCACCTCTAAAGGGTCGCACATCCAGAACGCTCGAAAAGAAACGTGCTGTTACTAGTACGTGATCAATTTGATTTCGCGTGTTTCCATTTGGTGATATCCAAGTCTGCTTATGAATCGATCGATGCGGAAAGAACGTACTGGCAATTTTCAAATTATTTGATAATGCAAACTCAGTCATTCTCTCACCATTATCATGCGAATTCAAATGCAAGCTGTTGGGACCCACCACATTTCTATAAGAGATATCTCTTCCAACCTGTCCAACCTTCCTTTCTTCCTTCCAAAGTCACCAAGAACCTTAATGAAGTCGCGTGTTTGTGTTTGTTTCATAACCTCTTCCAGTGCTATGTAGAAATTATCCTTCTCGTCGACGGTCTTAGCTTCAGTTGGTGCATGCGCGGCAATAAGAAAAATATTGTTATATGTACCGCGTACACGTAGGTATCAGATCCTCTCACTGACCGGGATGAATTTCATCACGGCTTCTCTTCTTGTATGCGTGCACCAACAAGAAGGCCAGTTCCAAATTCTCTTCGAGAAGGATGACCACTACAGTATAGAGAGTGACTATCCAAATCTTGTTTTCCGATTATCGGCTGTCTAATTTCTTGTAGAGCAATAATATCCATCCTATACCTCTCAGCCTCTGTTTCCAGACTTATAAGAGCATCAGGAGTTTTTCCATTTTCACGTCCAAATAAAATTCTGTTGTTGTATCCGGGTCTGTTTTTCTCTTTCTGATAACCAAATTTAACATATTAGTTTTTTTCCGGGGTTAGGGTGTTAAGTTTAGGCCGAACCCAAATTGTCGTGAATGGGTCCGTTTTGCATATTAAGGTCACCAGAAACAACCTTTTTTACACGTTTATATAGCGAGCCACTTGATTCAAGACAGACGCCCGTTCCAAGCCGCCCCTGACATGGAGAACAGACGCTTGAGTCGCATTGGTTGTAGGGCGCCAATTCCCCGCGATGTAGCGTCATTGACTAAGCAGTTTTTACTCTGCTTGTCTCCAATACACCAACCTATTTCCGAATTTCGGATTTCGCTACCTGTTTATAATAATACCCTACCCTGTTCATAATAACCGGGATGGTAAAACATCAGTTTCGCTATCTTCGAATCCGTTTTCTAATACAAATACGCTCATTCTTAAGACTACAAAAATATGTTTTTCATAATAAATTATTAATGTTAAAATTTGCCTGGATTTTTTGTTTGGTTTTGAAAATTGCTAACACAAACTTCTTAATACACAACACTTATTAAAATCCAACGAAAACCTAACACTGTTAGAATAAAAAACACAAATTTCAAAAATTTAATTTAATGCAACAAACTTAATATAAACATTTTTATTATACATGTTTTTTATCACAATCCTACTTATTTCATTTAAATTTACATCATAATCTGGCCAAACAAAAATGGTCCAGTACAAATATTAAAACTCTTCAGTATTTTGTTTCTTTTTCATTGTCTCTTTCTCGTTAAAAACTATACATTTAAACTTCTATATCGTCACTGTTATGCCAGAGTAACGAATATGCAGAATTGTAGTTTTGAGACAACTGCATTTTAAAGTTTGCAAATGCTACTAAAATTCAGTTTTTTTGTTGTTTTGTATTATTCCAGCAAATTGAATAAAAAATTTGCTGGAATAATAAAAAACAACAAAAAAACTGAATTTTATTAGTGTTTGCAAACTTTAAAATGCAATTATCTCAAAACTACAATTTTGCACATTCGTGACTCTGGCATAACAGTGACGATATATCATCTAATCAAACAACTTTTCTAAAACTCAATAAATTTGAACAGCTGTATTACATCTACATGTAATACTATGAATAAGACTACATAACACAAAATATTTCTATGTAGACACTGTTGACGGCAGATCCTGAGATCAGTGGATATTCCATCTGTCTTCAAGCTGAGCATTATTGATCTAAATAAAAATGTTTTTATAATAAAATAATTATATAATTAAGAATTTATATTAGAATTAGTTATACTTATCTTGTTTACATTTTTCTTAGTTTTGACAAATGACATTTGTATTTTACAGTCGAAACTGCAGAATATTTTCGCGATCTTTTTTCTACAAAGCAATAGATGTCGTTGACCACAAGATTTATTTAAAATATAGATGTCATTTGTTTTTTTTTATTAATCGACAAATTTTATTTTGGCGCATTTGATATATTTTAGCGCCTTTTGTTTATATAATTGTCCTATACTCTTTCATTAAAAATTTAGCAGTGAGCTTAATTGGTCGATACAAACAAATTAATAATTTTATTATTTTCAATATACATATTATATTTCAATATTTTGGATTTTGGATATTTCAATATATTATACATTGATTTATATATTGTAAAATAAAATAAAGAGAATATTTTTTTGGAAATTAATAAGAGTTTTTAATAATTATTTAGTGGAATTTACTCTTATAAATAAATTAAAAAGAGTCTTAGTAATTATCTGATAAAATTTACTTCGACAAACAAATTTTGGAATTGAAATTGGATTTTTGGCCAGCGATTATCAAAAAACTATTAAACAAGAACTCCAATCACTCCAAGGGTTTACACATGGTCCTTCGAGCCGGATTTATGGTGCTTAAGCTTGCTGGGAACTGAATTCAACACTGGAAACAAAACTGTGAGTAGGTTAGATTCTTGTTTAAATTATTAAAAGTGACTAAAGCAAAACAGTAATCTAAATTGTGAACTATACAGCCAGTGGCTTAAACAGCAAGTGAAATATTTTTTATTTTAAACTCAGTGTTAGACACAGTGAAAATTGTTTTATAATTTATTAAATCTTGCTTAAACAATAATAAAGAGAAAGAGAGAGACAGAATTGTGAATTTTTTAAACAAAAAAAAAGACAAAATGGCTGAAGCCAGAGCCCTAAAACGTTTAGTGAAGAGCTTGGGAATTATAAAAACTCAAGTACAAACATTTACGGTGGATACTTGCATAAGTGATATCAACACGTGCATAGATCTCCTAGCAGACGAATGGAAGGAATATCAATTGATTGAAAAATCTGTGAAAGGGAAATTCGATGACGCTCATGTAGACACAGTGGATAAAATCGAAGCAAACCATTTTGAAATAAAACAAAAACTTATAAAATGGCAAAAGCTATACGAAGTCAATAGCGTTCAAGGTCGTCAGAGGAACAACAGTATGGAAGATTTACTGCTCAACCAAAGTAACTTCATACAAGAAATTTCAACAATGAACAGAAGAGAGAATGAGGTGCGCTTGCCGCGTGTTAATATTCCAGTTTTTAGTGGTGCATATTCAGAGTTTCCCTCATTTCGAGATCTATTCGAAACCTCTATACATGATAATGCCAGTATTTCCAAAGTACACAAACTTCAATATCTGAAAGGCTTATTAAAAGGAGAAGCATATGCATTAATAAACCATATAGCTGTCACCGAAGCAAACTATGACCAAGTGTGGGAAAAGATGAAGGCGAGGTTCGACAAGAAAAAGCACGTAGTACACAGTTTGTTGAAACAATTTATGGAGCAGCCAACTGTTCTGCAAAGTAGCGCAAAGGCAATTCGTCATTTAAGCGATGTGTCAGATGAAGTTCTACGGGGATTAAAGGTACTCGGCGAAAATGCAGAAAGTCGTGATCCATGGTTGATTTTTATTTTATTAAATAAACTAGACGCTGCTACAAAGGAAGCATGGGCTCATGAAACCGCAAGCATTGATCTTCCTACCCTGGATCAATTTTTTATGTTTCTGAACAAGAGAAGCGACGCACTAGAATGTTTAGGTTCATCGCAAAAATCTAAACCAGTGATTACAAAAAAGTTTGGAACCATGGTTTCTCAAACCGCGAACAACGGTGGATGTTCGATGTGTGAAGGCGATCATTACATCGGCAGATGTGAAAAGTTTCTTGAACTATCAGTTCCACAACGTAAAGAGCTGGTTGCACAGAAACGTTTATGTTTCAATTGCTTGTCAACGACTCATCAAGCTATTGTTTGTAGATCCAGGTACACTTGTCGAACTTGTAGACGAAAACACCATATAACATTACACATGGATCAAAACCCGAACATTACAGCAGAAGATCAAAGTGAGCAAGGAACCTCTCAATCAATCCAAACCTCGACATCTTGCCAGTCCAGTGTATATATTCCAACAAAATTAAGCGGTTGCCCGACAGAATCCTTTCAAGCCATACTACCAACTGCCATTATTAGTGTCGAGGATAAATTCGGGCAAATGTGGAAATGTCGAGCATTATTAGACTCCGGTTCACAATCCTCATTTATTTCAGAGAGCTGTGCCCGAAGATTAAATTTAAAGCGTGAAAAGGCGAATGTCCGTATAACAGGAGTGACATCGGGAAATTTAACTTCAAGTGGCAAATCAACCATTATTCTAGAATCAATGTATGACCATGATGTGAAGCTGTCTTTAGAGGTACTAATTATTAAGAAACTTCCAGAACCGTTGCCCAAAAGAAATATTTATCATGCTGATGAAGAATTATTAAAAAATATAGAGTTAGCTGATCCACAGTTCGATAAACCAGCCTCTCTCTCTCTCTCTCTCTGGCGTTTACATCCCATGAAGGGATTTTGCCGTCTGTGCCACCAGCTTCCAATCATCTCGTTCCATGACCAGTTGACCCCAGTTTCGACATCCTATATCACGAAGGTCTTGGATGATGTCATCACGCCAGCGTTGTCTAGGTCTTCCTCTTCGACGAACACCAGCTGGTTGTTGTTGGGACGCTTTTTTTATCATTCTTTCCAATGGAGCCCTTTCTACATGACCAAACCATCTAATCCGGTTGGATTTAATGAATCCGATTACATCGCAGTCTCCAAGAAGCTGTCTGATTTCATGATTCATTCGGATTCTATACTGATTTTCAGCAACTTTACATGGACCATAAATTGTTCGTATGACTTTCCTCTCGAATGTTGATAGAATTCTACAATCGGAGGAAGTCAGTGTCCAGCTTTCACTTCCAAATGTAAGCACAGGTCGTATCAATGCTTTGTAAAGTGTGAGTTTACACGACCGCGAAAGATGTTTTGATCGCAGAAGTTTTGAGTATGCGTAGAAAACTCTGTATGCGGCAGAGACACGGGCTTTGATATCTGCCTGCATGTCATTTGACGATGTTATTACAGACCCGAGGTATTTGAAGTTTTCCACGCGTTCCACTTCATAGTCGCCAGTATCCAGATTTCTGGGAGGTATGTTCTTAGATGTTGTTAACACTTTAGTTTTGCTGGTGTTGATGCATAATCCAAGCCGTTTAGCATTTCTTTCAAGCTGAGAGAGACTATCCTTAATATCGCTTGTTCTACGTCCAAGAAGCACAATATCGTCTGCGTAGCTAAGAACTTGACTAGATTTGTTATATATGCAGTTTTGTGTCTCAATTCGGCTTTTTCTTATCGCGTACTCCAGCGCCAAATTAAATAGTACGGGCGCGAGTGCATCACCTTGTCGAACACCTGATGTTATATCGAAAGGATCAGAAACTGACCCTTCGATTACTATTCTACAATTTGATCCCGATGTTGTGAGTTTACACAGAGAAACAAGTTTCTCTGGGATACCAAGGCATATGAGTGCGGACCAGAGGTTGTCGCGGATGATACTATCATATGCTTGCCTGAAATCAACGTAGAGCTGGTGAATGCTGATGTTGTACTCCCAACATTTTTCCAGAATCATCCTTAATGTAAAACATTGATCTGTGGTTGAGCGGTTGGGACGAAAACCACACTGATAGTCACCGATGATAGATTCGGCGAACGGGATGAGTCGAGCAAGTACAACATTAGCTAGTATTTTATATGCAGTGTTCAACAGTGCGATGCCACGATAATTTTCACACTTTAAACGGTCACCTTTTTTATGTAGCGGAACAATGAGAGCTGTTTTCCATTCATCAGGTAGTTCTTCTTGGTCCCAGATTGCAAGAATCAGATCGTATATACGTGAGACCAGAGCTGCTCCTCCATTTTTCAGAAGTTCTGCGGGAATTCCATCGAAACCTGGTGATTTGCCATTTTTCAGTTTTTTAATGGCAGCTTCCACTTCTTCTATTGCTGGGTAAGGGACAAAAATCTCTTCAGTTGATGGAGCAATTGCTCGAATAGGATGAACTTCGTTCGTCCTATTCAGTAGGTCTTGAAAGTGGGATCGCCACACTGCCAGCACATCACGTTCACTTGTTGTAAGTTCATTATTTACATTTTTGATGGCTGTAGATCTTGGGTGGAAATCTTTGGTCAGATTTCGTGCATTGGCAAAGCACTCTTTTGAATTTCCGTTGGCCGCATGTTGGTTGATGTTTTCGATGCAGCTCTTCATGTGTTCGCGTTTCTTTTTACGTAGAAGTTTTGCTGAGGCTTTCCTGGCGCATAGATAATCAGCTTGCGAGCTTCGGGTGTTCCTTGTTAACCATTTTTCTCGCAGTTTTTGTTTATTTTCAACGGATTGGCGGCACTCGTCGTCAAACCATTCGTTGTGTGATTTCGGTGGTCGTTTTCCGATTGTAGTTTGTGCTGCGGATATGATGGTTGATTGAAGCGTTTGCCATTCTTCTTGTATGTTTAATGGCATCTCAGAAGAGATGTCATGCTCTTCTATGTTTTGTGTTATTATTTCCTGATATCTATTCAGCGTTTCCGGATGTTTAAATGCTTCGACATTCCAGCGCACGGTCTTTTTTGCTTGTCTGTTAAATGTGGATGACAACTTGCACTTGTACTTAAAGATGACAAGCATATGATCGGTGTCCATATCAGCACCTCTGTATGATCGAACGTCAGTTATACTTGTAGAGTGTCTCTTAGAGATCATGACGTGATCGATTTGATTTTCCGTTCTTCCGTCATTTGATTTCCACGTTGCCTTGTGAATTCTCTTGTGAGGGAAGAAAGTGCTGGAAATTACTAGATCATACATCATAGCCAGCTCGGCTGCGCGAAAACCGTTATTGTTGCTGGTATGATGCAAGCTGTTAGGGCCGATATGTGTTTTAAGTTCTGCAATCCTACCGATTTGAGCATTAAAGTCACCTACCACGATTTTTATATCGTGCCGCGGGATGTTATTGATGACTCCCTCGAGTTCTAGGAAGAACAGGTCTTTAATATCATCTGCTTTATCTTCAGTAGGTGCATGAACATTGACGATCGTTACATTGAATTTTTGCGTGCGGATTCTCAGTGTGCATAACCGCATATTAATTGGGCAGAAGTCGATAACATGCTGATTCACGCGACGGTGTATAAGAAAGCCAACTCCAAATTCTCCTCCGTTTTGATGACCGCAATAATACAGAGTGTATCCTTTCGCTGTTTCATGGATTCCACTGCCTGGCCATCTTAGTTCTTGTAATGCCACTATATCCAGTGTGTAGCTCTCGACTTGTTGAGTGAGTTTAAGAGATCTCCTGGTCTTCTGAGGCTAAGCACGTTCCAGGTTCCCATTTTTAAATCGTAGTCCGGGTACAGTTTCCGAGGTCGTTCCAATAATGAATCCGAGATATTCCGAGGCCTGTGTACAGAATTCATGACAATAATTTTTTTTACGGAAATGGGGTGTTAGCCCTTCGCCCAACCCAAGTTTTCGTGAATGGGTTCGTTCTGCATCTTAAGGTCACCAGAAACAACCTTTTTACACGTTTATATAGCGAGCCGCTTGATCCAAGACAGACGCCCACTGAAAGCCGCCCCTAACATGGAGAACAGACGCTTTCTACACATTTATATAGCGAGCCGCTTGATCCAAGACAGACGCCCGCTCCAAGCCGCCCCTAACATGGAGAACAGACGCTTGAGTTGCATTGGTTTTATGGCGCCAATGACTCGTCATGGTGCAGAATCATTGAGTATAAGCAGTATTTACTCTGCCCCTCTCAACTACACCAACCTAATTCTGTTAGCGTTACCCAGGTAGCACGGCGTGGACGTAGAATTTCGGATTTTCGCTACCCAAGCCTACCAGCCTCTCTCGATTTATTAATCGGAGCAGATAAATTCTTTGAGACTTTAGACGGAGAACAAAAAAGGTCGAATTCATTGATCTTACAAAAAACCATCTTTGGATGGATAGTTTCAGGTCAACCATTAGAAGTGGAGGAACAGAGCTCAAACACATTTTCGCTGCAAGCAAAAGAAGAATTGGTCCTTGAAAATACCCTAAGAAAATTTTGGGAAATAGAAGATCTGCCCAGTACTAGCTCTTTAAGCCCGGAAGAAATGGAATGTGAAGACTTGTTCGTAAATACCCACCAACGAGCAGTTGATGGCCGATATATCGTGAAACTACCTTTCAGAAAGCAGTCACAAGTAAAATAAACCATATAGCTGTCACCGAAGCAAACTATGACCAAGTGTGGGAAAAGATGAAGGCGAGGTTCGACAAGAAAAAGCACGTAGTACACAGTTTGTTGAAACAATTTATGGAGCAGCCAACTGTTCTGCAAAGTAGCGCAAAGGCAATTCGTCAAGGTTCTAGCATCTGGTGGATTCATATTGAGTAGATGGAGATCAAATTTATCTTGTCTATCTGAGAACAAAGACAACAGCTCTATAATGGAAATCTGCTGTGAAAATATGTCGCCAACCAAAGCACTTGGTTTACTATGGCATCCACGAGAAGACATATTTTCTTCTGACGTTCATGCTGAAAAAGATGGTGCTGTAAACAAACGAAAAATAATCTCCGAATCCTCTCGTTTGTTTGATCCTCTCGGCTTCCTTTCCCCATCCATAATCATTTTAAAGATTTTATTTCAGAAACTATGGCTCCTGAAACTAGATTGGGACGACAACTTACCTCGTGAATATGAAGAAGAATACCAGAAGACAAGAAACCAGTTCAAACATTTCGAACGACTCCAAATTAAACGGTTCACTAACTTCAATGGTGAAATACAAATTCACGGTTTTGCAGATGCGAGCGAAGCAGCTTACTGTGCGGTTATTTACAGCAGAACAGTCACCATGGATGGTCAAACCATCTGTCAGCTACTTACCTCTAAAACTAAAGTAGCTCCGCTCAAGAAAGTATCACTACCACGGCTCGAACTTTGTGCAAGTCATCTTTTGGTGAAATTAATGTCTGCCGTAAGAGAGTCACTTCAGATTGATGCAAAATATTTCGCATGGACTGACTCAAAAATCGTATTGGCATGGCTTTCTACCTACCCCGGACGATGGAAGACATTTGTAGCCAACCGAACGAGCCAAATATTGAAGAAATTTCCACGAAAGCATTGGGCACACGTTCAATCTCAAGATAATCCCGCAGATTATGGCTCCAGAGGTGTTAGTCCCGAGAAGCTGATCGACCTAGAACAATGGTGGAAAGGACCTGCTTGGTTAGGACAAGATCAAATATGTTGGCCAACTAGCATTGAGTTGGCAAGTTCTGATGCAAATGAAAGCGATATGGAATATAGCAACACAAACAACCACACCACTATATTACATACAAAATGTGAACCGGAAACAAATTCCTGGATGAGTCGGTTATTGGAGAAGAATTTTAAGCTACCAAAATTATTCAGAATTGTAGCATATGTAATCAGGTTTATCGATCGAAAAATTGCAAAACGAAGTGGAGACTTGAATGCTTCAAACACCACTCAATTAACGACTATGGAGATAAAAAGGGCAAAATTAGTGTGTATTAAGTGGGTTCAACAAGAAGTCTTTAAGGAGGATTACCGAAACATACAGCGAAATAATAGGGTTAACAGCCAATCCAGACTTCTCCCACTAGCACCATTTATAGATGGCGATGGCGTTCTAAGAGTTGGTGGTCGTTTACAGAATTCAGATTGTGACTTCAACAGCAAACATCCCATAATATTGCCACAAAAACACATATTTACTGACGGGGTTATATGGGATATTCACCTCTCTAACTTGCATTCTGGTCCGACACTTACCAGTAATATCATACGGCAAAATTATTGGGTGCTTAATGGTCGTAGCAGAATACGAAGAATCATAAAAGACTGTGTAATTTGTGTAAGATATGCAGCGAAAGCCACTACGCAATTCATGGGTAACTTACCAGCGGCGAGAGTCAATCCAACTCGTCCATTTGAAAATTGTGGTATTGATTTTGCTGGACCAATATATATCACATCCAGAAAAGGTAGAGGGAACAAGCCGCTAATTAAGGGATACATCTGTATATTTGTCTGCTTGTCAGTGAAAGCCATACATATTGAAGGAGTTACAGATTTAACTAGTGAGGCCTTTTTAGCTGCTTTAAGACGCTTTACGTCCAGAAGAGGGCTACCTAAAAATATCTACACAGATAATGGTTCTAACTTTGTTGGAGCCAGACGCATCCTCGACAAAGCATGTAACTTAATAAAAAACATTAATAATGATTATGTAATTGCAGAATATTTAACTCAAAATCAAATTGAATGGCATTTCATTCCACCATCATCACCCCATTTTGGTGGTTTATGGGAAGCAGCGGTGAAATCAGTGAAAACTCACCTGCTTAAGGCCACTCACAATATTAACTTAACTTTTGAAGAGATGAATACATTGCTTTGTCAAATAGAGAGTATACTAAACTCACGCCCGTTATGCACTTCTACTTCCGATGATGAATATCAGGTATTAACTCCTGCACATTTTTTAATAGGAACATCTACCGGAACGATAGTAGAACAGACCATCGATGAACCTGAAAATCGTTTAGCAAGATGGCAAAAAATACAATCACGGATACAAACATTCTGGAAGCGGTATTATCTGGAATATTTAAACAATCTTCAACAGCGTCATAAATGGAACAAAATAAATGCTAATATTGATATCAATGATATAGTCTTAATAAAAGAAGATAATACTCCAGTATGTAAATGGCCCTTTGGACGGGTTGTTCAAGTGCATCCAGGAAAAGATGGATTAGTGAGAGCAGTCACATTAAAAACATCACATTCAACAATACAACGTCCGGTGGTGAAACTCTGTAAGCTGCCTGTTGGTTAACGATGGATTCGTTAACGGGGCGGATGATGTTGACGGCAGATCCTGAGATCAGTGGATATTCCATCTGTCTTCAAGCTGAGCATTATTGATCTAAATAAAAATGTTTTTATAATTAAATAATTATATAATTAAGAATTTATATTAGAATTAGTTATACTTATCTTGTTTACATTTTTCTTAGTTTTGACAAATGACATTTGTATTTTACAGTCGAAACTGCAGAATATTTTCGCGATCTTTTTTCTACAAAGCAATAGATGTCGTTGACCACAAGATTTATTTAAAATATAGATGTCATTTGTTTTTTTTTATTAATCGACAAATTTTATTTTGGCGCATTTGATATATTTTAGCGCCTTTTGTTTATATAATTGTCCTATACTCTTTCATTAAAAATTTAGCAGTGAGCTTAATTGGTCGATACAAACAAATTAATAATTTTATTATTTTCAATATACATATTATATTTCAATATTTTGGATTTTGGATATTTCAATATATTATACATTGATTTATATATTGTAAAATAAAATAAAGAGAATATTTTTTTGGAAATTAATAAGAGTTTTTAATAATTATTTAGTGGAATTTACTCTTATAAATAAATTAAAAAGAGTCTTAGTAATTATCTGATAAAATTTACTTCGACAAACAAATTTTGGAATTGAAATTGGATTTTTGGCCAGCGATTATCAAAAAACTATTAAACAAGAACTCCAATCACTCCAAGGGTTTACACAGACACAAACAAGTATGTCTAATTAATATTGAACTAAAAAAACGTTAAAACATTGAGTATAAACATTGAGCTACATAATAGCTATTTACGCATTAAGGGCGTAAAGTATGTCTTTGTCTTTGTCCCTCCGCTTGAGAGTGAAATTGTTGCTCGAGGTGTTAGCCGAGCTATCAAATACAAAATCATGCTATCAACTACTTGATAAAAATAAATGTTTTAGTTTAATAAAGGTTTTATAGTAAAAAATAAAATTATTTATGTATCACGTGAATTATTAGATGTCAATTACCTTGTGAAACTTACTAACCTAGTAAACGTTTCCCTCGGTAATTAACATCCTTATAATTTCCTTGATACATAAATACCTATAAGGCATTGTTATTTCAATTTAAGGCATTGTTATTTCGATTTTGGCATTGTTATTTCAATAAGAAAAAATGGTCTGCTTTACGAAAAATTTTTGAATCGTAAAAGTAAATTTTACGGTTTACTCGTACAAAAAAAACTTTTATGCCTGTTTCCTTCTAGAAAAAAAGCATGAGTTGACACAAATTGGCAAATTAATAGCGAAAATATTTATATATGAATTAGAGAAATATTCGAAATAGTCAGTCGTTACAATTTTAAGCGTTTGTAAGAAAAACAACAATTGTAAATATATAAGAGAAATTTGTAAATAATTTTCGGGGTATGATATTAATCTGTAATATATCTGAGAACAAAAATGTACGAATATAAATTAAAAATTGCTAATATCAATCAACATTATCAAACCACAGTCATATAATACTAAACGTATTCATGTTTATATAAAACTAACGCTAATAAAAACCAAATGTTTCCTTCCTTAAGGTCTTGGAAACAAAAACTACTCCCAAACTCAACTTTTTTTTCTTAAGAGTTTTTTTCTAAATAACAAAACAATACTGTAATCCAATAAGATGCTGAAACCAATTTAGAAAATTGAAAGCACAAATAAAACATTTAAAATGATATAAGCCAATTTAAAACAATAATAAAAGCAGAGCAAAAAATAATGTTTTTCTTAGAAGATGAAGAAGAAAACTTAATGATCTTGGTTTGTACAATAAACTTACAAAAGACATTATCGTTTTTTGTTCCAAAAAGGAAATAATAAAAAGCAATAAAATATATTTTATTTCGGAATTGATTGTCATTGTATTTTAATTGATTTTATTTATTGCCTAGAGGTTAGGTTTTTGAAAGAAAGGTTCTAAAGGGTACTAAAGGGAAGGGTTGTGGAGATTAAACAAATTTTTATTTCAATTTTAGCTTGAAATTACGCTTTCCGCATGATATAAGTATATTCAGAAAATTATTTTGACTATTTTTCTGATGCACGTATATTCTGAAACAAATTTTGTGCTAAAAAATTTTAAGGCTTCAACCAAAAACCAGAAATATATTCTGTTTAGAACAAAAATTTTCTTGCACTTACAAAAGCACATTTTATTAATCTTCAATCATCGTCATATAGTCCAGTAACTTTGTCGCCTGAGAGTATGGGGTAGTATGCGTCAAATCCGATAGTTCTGATTTTTTGCAGACCTGTTTATGATGTTGGTCTAATGAATAATCCAAGTTTGTGACCTCGAGCGCCGAACGCAACTTCGTCCAAAATCGAAAAAATCGTTATTTTTTCAAACTTTGGCGATTTTAACCCTAAAGGACTAGTTTTTTCTTTAACCTTTTTTAGGAGATTTTTAAAGTAAACTAAATTTGCTACAATATGATACTAAAACTGCCTCTTTAGACCTAATATTTTCCGAGATTAAGCCTTTCAAAGTTTATCACTTTTTTCGAACCTCGCAATTGTTTGCAATATACCTTTGTAGAGTTTTCTACATCCCTGTCCTAATAATTGTATTAATAAATATATGTGTGTGGTGACCGATGAGAAAAGAAGATTATGTAACTGTACCTGATCATTTTTGTGGTTGCAGTAGCAGATATCCCAGAAGGTGACGATCTCTGCGATGTCGAAATGGAGGATGACTTGTGGGCACAAGATATCGACGGTTCATCACCATCCCCTGATGGGGATATGCTATCCCAATACGTCGATCCAGATACGGACGAACCTCAAGCTGGACCTACCAAGAGGGCTAAATTAATTTAATTTTTTGTGTTGAATATTACTCAATTTCCTAACAAATAAACTTTCTAACTTTTGTTGTAGTTAGCTTTTTTACTTCATTATTCGTAGTTTAGATTAAACATCATCGTTCACACTTCTCATTTTCTTTTTTAACATCCCATCATAAAAGTACAGGGCTTCGAAAATATATTCAGGGTCAAAATTCATTTGGAACGAAAGAATTACAAAAAGTTGCGAAGTTCTAAAAAATGATAAACTTTGAAAGGTTTAATCACGGAAACTATTGGGTCTACAGAGACAGTTCTCCTATCATATTATAGCAAATTTAGTCTACTTTAACGTCCTAAGAAAGGTTAAAGAAAAAACTAGTCCTTCAGGGGTTATAATCGCCAAAATTTGAAAAAAAAAAAAAAAAAAACGATTTTTTCGCTGTTTTTTCGATTTTGGACGAAGTTGCGTTCGGCACTCGAGGTCACAAACTTGGATTATTCATTAGGCCAACATCATAAACAAGTCTGCAAAAAATCAGAACTACCGAATTTGACGCATACTGCTATGTATAAAGTTACTGGACTAATAATAAATTAATATTAATATTGATTAATACTTACTGTTCTTACTGTTTTTTGGTATATAGTAGTGTGAGTTATAATAAAAGCTCTGACAAATTGTATAATATTTTCTATTTTTAAAAACTGGATAGTAGGCATAACGATTGGCTTCAGAATATTATACTAAACATTCATCACATACTTTGAGCTTTTATCTCTCGATTAATATAGCTTGTTCGTACCCTTGTTAACAATTAATTTTAATCTTCAAAATTATTTTATTGGTTACATTTCGATTTATTTTATAATATTATATGTTTATTTTCACCATAAAAATAAGGACTGTATTATACTTAAACTTGTAAAGATAGAAACATATATATTTAAAAATTCCGTTTTTTTAAGTTTTAGGGATAAATATGCATAGTTTGGATTCCAAATTGTTGTGATTTATGTTTGAGTTGGGTTTTAGCTTTTGAAAATGTAGCTAAATGTTATGATTTGAGTTTTTAAGGAAAATAGATTTTGAAATCAGTTTAACTGTAGCAAATTTTTGAGCATATTTTGTGAGATCTGATATGGAGTAATAATAATGGTTTATTCTTATTCGTGATCTATTTACCTCATTGACTCCAGGTAATTTAAATTTCGAGGTATTAATTTGTGTTTGACTCACACTGTGCGATACTTGTAAATTAATGATTTTCAATGTTACCTGAGTAATGCTGGCATAATTAGAATGGTGTATCGGCGAAAAGCAGAGTAAAAGTAGCTAAGTCAGCTACATCACTGCAAAGTAGCGCTTTAAAACCAATGCGACTTAAGCATATGTTCTCCATGCTAGGGGCGACTGTCTTTTATCAAGTGGCTCGCGATATAAATGGGTAATCCTTTTACAAACCGAACACTTTTCCGACCAACACATTTTCGATTTGGCTGATATTTTTTATGGTTTTAATGTCAAAAAAAAGATATACGTATTCGAGAATTTTTTTTTTTTTTTGGAAAATATAGCGGTTCTAAACTTCGAGAATTTCGTGATTTTTGTGTTGACGAGTTATTTTCAAATATTCATAACTTCGGTTCTATTAAAGATAGAAACCTCTGGTTTGGTTTATTTTAAAGTTGTAAGATGCATGTTTACAAAAAAAAATTCAATGAAAAATTAAAATTAAAAACAAAAACTTATAAAATTTTTATCGTCGCGCGCTCGATAAATTAGTTTATTTCTAACAGTAAAACACATTTCTTCATAAATTAAATATACGTTTCTTATTGAAAATTGAACGTCGAATACGATGGTCATACAAAACACTCTTTATTTTTGTTAGATAATGACTAAAAATTAATTTTAACATTTTATTTGTTTATAACAATAGGAATTTGTCAATAATTTTTATAACGAACAGTTTTTGTTTTTACTTCCATTTTTGGACTTTAAAATAAAACTGACAAAAAGTGTTTATCTTTACCAAAACTGAAGTTATGAATCTTTGAAAATAAGTCTTCAAGCCAAAAATCACAAAATTCTCGAAATTTAGATCCGCTCTACTTTCCCTAAAAAAATAAGAAGAATTCCTCAAATATGTATATTGTTTTATTTATATAGAACCCCTAAAAAATTTTCAGCTAAATCAAAAATGTCTTAAGCCGCAATTAGACTATTGCGGCTTAAGACATTAAGCGAAACGACAGAACTCTGCTATATTTCTGCAATGGTTGTGTGTAAAATATTGATTGCAGAAAAGTTTGGCAATGAACACATTGCAAAACATTGCAATGAGTCATTGAAAAACATTACAATGAGTGTCTGAAAACCACTGAGCCAAAAATGTTTACGTTTCCTAGTCTCATACAGCTGAACATATAATTCTGTAAATCTCCAAACTTGGCTATATAATCTGACATCTATTATTAACAGTTTTTGCCTGCAAGGAAGTGTTTATTAATCTTTGTTACAAAAGATAAGCATATTGAATTACTCCTAATTATTGTGTCACACCCGCAACAAAAAGTGATATTTATATGTCCACAGAAAAATTACTTTGACTATAAGTTATGAATCTTTATTTTCAAAAATAGTTCATTCAGGTACCTTCAATACCACAGATAAAAATTTTTTTATTAAAACTTGAATTATAGTTTTTATGTGTTGCGGGTGTGACATGTTCTTGTTGCGGGCGTCACATTTCATTAAAGTCACACCCGCAACATCTTTTGCAATTGCACACAAATGTAATCTAAACAAATTTTATGTAAATTTATGCAAGAATAACATGCTGGAAAGCATGTAGAGGGCAGCACTAACTATTGTTATTTTGTGTTTACGTTATCGTTTATTTATTTAACACGAAAAAAACCAATATTATGAAAACAATAACAAATCATGAAAACATGAAAGTTTTAGCAGCAGGCGAAGTCACTTTATAGGTTGATTTTGCCGAAAATTATTCCACTGTCATACAAGATGAAATCCAAGCTGCTCATATGCAAGTTACAATTAAATTTCGTGCCGTTGCCACATACTTTGGTAAGGAACAATCATATATCATTGTATCAGACAATTTAAAGCATTGAAAACATAGTGTGGACACTTTAAAGCATGGGAAAATTAGTGTGGACACTTTAATCAAAGGGATATATGGACACTTTTATAAAAGACATTAAAAAAGTCCATAAACTAGAAACTCTACATGTCTTTTCCGATGATTGTGCAGACCAATTCAAAATTAGGTACAATATGTTGTCCATGTCATAAATTCAAGAAGACTATGACATAAACATCACAGGGTCTTATTTTGCAACATCGCACGGTAAAGGAACTGTGGATAGCGTCAGTACAGTTGCAAAGAAAATGGTATCGCTAGCTGTGCTTTAACGCTCTGCAACAATTAATCAGATTTTGCCATGTGTGCAGAAAAAGTTCTTAAAAAAATAAAAGTAATTTATTCTCCTGAAGGTGAAATTTCAAAAGAAGTTGTGAAAATGCTCGATGCTGGGACAAAATTAAATCAGTACCACATATACAATCTACATCATTTTGTTCCGACTAATGTAGGAACAATTAATGTAGCACTGAAAAAAGAAAGTGCACATAACAGAATTTGTTTGAAATTATTAATTCCAGATTAGAGATGAAATTTATTTGATTGATCTGATATTATTAATGTATTTAATAATATGTAATTATAATATGTTAATTAACTTTTTATAATATGTTAATTAAAAATTAATCTATTTTGTCTATTTCACTGGCCATACATGTCACACCCGCAACGAAAATTTTGAATATTTCCTACACAAGCAATAATTGAGTTAGTAATTTAATTTTTTCATAGATTAATTGTTTAAGTATAACTATCCAACATATAAAATAAACAGTTCACAAAATTGTTATAATTCACAGAATTTTGAGTTTTTGTATTGAAAGATGAAAATGCATGTCGTTTTTATGTCACACCCGCGTCAGATAGAAATTAATTTTTTTAAATAAATAAAATATCGTGCAACCTGCAGATTAGTATTAAATGTATATATAAGAGATCTTCATTGAAATTCATAAAAATTAAAACCATTGCTCTAAAATATTTTAGCTGATGGGAAATTTATTTCGTGTAAATGTCACACCCGCAACTTTGGATTGGCCGTTCTAACAGTAAACTCATTTCTTCTTTAATTAAATATACATTTCTTATTAAAAATTGAACGTAGTATACGATGGTCAGCGAGGGCCCAGGGACTCTAAGCTTTTAGTAGGGTTACCATGAGCTCGGATATCTTTTGGACAAAATTGGATGATCTGAGGGAACAAACAAATGGTAATGTGAAATTCAACCATTTTCTGCAATTTTGCACGATTGAGATAAGACGTGGCGTGGTTTTCAATTTATGTTTTTAGTGTTCTGGAAATTTTGCAGCACAATTCTAGGGTTAAGAGGGTCTCCAGAACAAATGTTTTTTGTAACGATTTGTAGGTACTTGATCTTACAAAAATAAAGCATGAATATTGCTAGAACTGATGCACTTTTAAAGTCAAAGAACTTCTATATGTGCGTTACAATAACAACAATAGTTTGATTTGGCGTCTTACTTAACCCAAAACGCGGATAACCCCTCTTAAAACGAAAGGATCAGTGTTTGTCATTATTTTGCTTAGCTTTAAAACCATTTGCATTTATTTTAAAAGAGCAGTTTGGCTTGAATATTTTCCTGGTGTTAGATTTTTATCTTCAATATAAGACCATACCATACCATCATATGCTGTAAATATAAATGTTTTGATTGCACGTAAATAATGAAAGAAATATATTCTTCTAGCAGGGTTGATTAAACCTTTCTTAAGCACAAGTGGATAATCTTATATGTGGTTGCAATCTCCTTCTACTGTAGTTGTACTTTGAATGCGCGTTTACGTTTTGTCACTTTATGTTTTGTTTAACAAGTAATACAATTAAATTTAGTGTTCATCATAAAATTCCAGTAGAGGTATTCTATTTTATTTATTATTTAGATTTAAGGCCAATCGAACACAAAAATTATCTCATATTCATAAAATTATACTCATAAACCTAAAAATAATAAAATAATATTTTTTCTGCAAGTGTTTTCTGTTATTTATTTATATACTTTTCTTACTAATAAAGAAAAACTAGTATAAAAAAATGTTTTATAGGAAAAACAGGAAAAATGTTTATGCAAACAAATTTTATGGTTGAATAATAAAAACGAAATAGAATGATTACATCAATAAACAAATAAACAAGCGATATAAAATGATGAATAAGTATACACAATGAACAGTTAAATTTTATTTATTTTGAAATTAATGGTAAGAATATATTTTATGAACTTCCTGGGAAAGTTTAGTGAAAACAGAGAAAAATAAAAAACGGGCAATTCCTTGCAGTTTATAGCGGCACATTTTCAACAAAACACTTCTAGCATTAAAATTCAAAAATTTAAAATAATTCTATATATGACTTAGAATCTAATGTTCTACACCTGCTGATAATATTAATTAGTTTGCTCTTTGATTTCGCTTAAGTGTATTGGTAGAATTAAACATCAAAGCTGAAAGCACACAGAGCTTAGCACTTTGATATTGATGCTTTAATGCTCTAAATTAAATATGTCTAAATCTAGACCCAGATATGTTTTTTCTCCAACAAACCTGAAATTAACACAAAGAACTAAGTCTTAATTTAATTAACTCAAATCAACCAAAAAAAATCTTTAGTCTAGACTAGGACTAGAAAATTTAAAGTAAGAAATTAGGTTTCAAAGCTTCAAGAAGTTAAAATAAGATCTTATATAGTGTATTGTTATTGTTGTATCTGCTGTCCTATAAAGACTTGTTGCGTGTTCCGGTATAGTTGAATTTTAGTAACTTATGCGTAGCTGTATGTAGTTTTGCTTTATCCTTGGTTCAAAAATTGTTTATTATAAGATCTTGTTTAAGTCATAGTTCCGGTTCGATAGTATATTATTATCAAAGACAGGGGCTATTGCTGACACTACAGATGTTACTTTTATTTCAATGTTACAAAGGATTTTTTAGAAGAATCGAGAAATTACCCGGGGATCCTTATTGAGCTTCCAAATGTAAATTCCGCTGAAGTAGTTTGTAGTTCTTCACTGAAGAAAGTTCTCCTTCACTGAAGGAGATTTGATTAGTACGAGATCGGAGATAGCGAAGCAGCGATAGCATTGTTGGCACCGAAAATGTGCTGGATACCAGTGGTAAATCTCCAAATGAAATCCAAGAGGCGGAGTTGACGGTGATATGCTTTTTATAAGTTTTGTCTAAAATCAAAAATTTGAGTTTTGTGGTCAGTGAATAAGGTGAAAAAAGAGAAGGCTATATTTAATGGTTGCCTTCCTCATTCTTTTTCTTGACCAAGTGTAATGGACTGGACCAAGAGTTCTTGCTGCGCTTACAAATACCCAATTGCACCCACTAGTCAAACTCGGCTTGGGCTATCGTTAGTTTGTCAGCAGCTAAGCGTCCAGTTTGGCAAGATACCAGTGCACAAACTGTCTCTAAATTACGAGTCATATTGTGCCTAACAACACTTGGAAGGAGATTCAGATTTCCAATCTCTGGAAATATCTCTAAAATTTGAATAATTGGCGATGGCATTTTAGTCTTGTCGACTTAATGGAGCACTCTGGTTCGAAATAGAGGATTAAGCATCTGTGGATTTTGACTGGCTATGTAATGTAAAGACCTGTCGGTGAACTAAGGTCTGCATGACATGGTCTGCACGTTCTATCAACAGTATCAATTTCATTTTCAAATGAAGTCAAAATTTATTTAATATTGTCAAGGATGCGAGTCATCCACTGCTGTCTCACGATGCTGACACTGACATCTGCACCATTCATTTGGAACTCAGCAAGAAGTTGCGATAGTATTTTGTCGCCCAATATTAATATACGTAGTAAGTTATGAATCTTTGTTCTCTCAGTGTCGCCTAAAAGTTTAATCACGTCCTCTTTAAATGTGGTGTACAGAGTATCACCATAATTTCTTTCAAAAGGAGTGCCGTTAACTTATTGTGTAAACGGGAATTGATTGCACCAATAGCATGGGAATATTTGGTCAATTCTGACCTTATATTCGCTGTTTGGATTTGTATATCCAGTACAACCTGAACCACATGACCAAGTTTTGGTAAAATAAAGGCTGGGGTACCCTAAGTTGCACCTGGTTTATTTCGCCATCTGCCATTAGTTTGTCTTGTTCTACCTGATCTGTTAGATCTTGCTGTTGAATTTGCTGTTTTTGCAGGCGTCGCTGGACATACACTTCCAACTCATGAGGTGTCAACAATTGTTGTTTGGCGTTAGGGTCGCTTGCGATGTTCGCTGGTGAGGAACTGCGTGATGAATTAGTAGACATAACTTTTTTATTATTTAATTATTATTTAAAGTGGAAAAAATATATATTTATATAAATATTTAATTATCCGGGATCTGAAAGTTTTCAAGCAGTTTTAATTCCTGTTTTATTCCATCATACAATTTTGAAAGTTCTTGTGGCAGAATGTCGTCCTAGCCATCCTTTAACATCCATCATCTCTGCTTAAAAATTTTGAATTAAACAATTGAGGGAGAAACCCATCCAAGTGCATTGAAAATTTTTGATGTTTCTGACAATATGCGACGTTTGGTTGGTGCAACATTGTTGTCTAAATTAACAATGAAAGTGAAAGTATCTTTTGACGAATTTCATTGTAAACCGAGTATCTTGATCATCACTGGAGAATTTTCAAAATCAATATTTTTGAAAGAAGAATCATCAAAACTGCCTGATAGCTTTGAACTACTGGATTTCCATTTGCGTAAATGGAACCCTCCAGATTGTAAAATATTGCTAACTTGTACTTTTATACGCGTTACATCTTCAATGTAATCCGCCCTACTTATTGAATCATCCACATAAAAATAATTTAGGATTATTGAATGAGCATCAGATTGAATATTGTTCAAAAAATTTTGACGCAAAACTCTCGTCGCTAAAAATGAGGAGCGTGCACCACCAAATGTCACTGTAGTAAGTCGATATAGATTTAATTTGCAACTAGGATTTTGACGCCACAATATCCGCTGGTATTCAACATCGTTTTCGTCCACTAAGATCTTCCTATACATTTCTTCAATATCATCAACTAATGGAATTTTGTGCCTTCTAAATATTACAAGTATGGACCACAAAGTAGGTTGTATAGTCAAGCCTACCATTAATGTATCTTTAAGCGATACTCCTGTTGATGTTCTACCAGACGCATAAAAATCGACACGAACTTTCGGGGTTGAACTACCTTCTTTTATTACTGTGAGATGAGGCATTTAATAACACTCCTCGTCGTTAAATTTGGCACACTTTTATTCTGAAATAAGCTCCATATGAGCTTGGAATAAATAATCCTTCATGACTTTTATATATTCGTTGCGGCAATAATCATTTGATTGCATTTTCTTCTCTAGGTTGTAAGCTCGTTATGTTGTAGTTTGTTTGAAATTTGCCAAACCTTGCAGTAATTTCTTGGAAAAGGATTTTTATAATATATCTTCCATTTGCTAATCGCTTGTATATCTTTTTGAAATTCTTTTCGCATTCCCTTCCTTCTGCAGAGTACGGGTCACAATTATTAATCTTTTCAAATTTCCAAAATTGAAGCGTATGATCGATATTTAATTCTAAACTTAAGATACACCCAACAATACTCGATCCTGCGATCAAAAAATTGTTTTCTATTTCTGACTTGCCGCTAATAATCAAACCGAATATTGTCGTTTGAGCAATTCTTGTTTGGTTTGGGCTTAAAACTCGCTCATTTTCCAAAACATTAAAAAAACTTATCGCTTCCAATAATAATGTCAATTTTCCTTGGCCAAAAGTAATCGCTAGTTGTAAGTCTTTAAATAACTTATAATCTTCTACCCTTATCTTTGGTAATTGTGACGGTAGCTGTAGAATTATAAGGGCATTGATATATGTTTTATTTTTTTGATTGTCTACTGAAGACAATGAAAAATTTGAATAACTTTGACTCGTAACGTAATTGTAGACGTGGTTAATCCAAAAATAAAAATGTTTTCGTTTTGCCGTGGTAATCGGAGAGCGTGAACGCAAGCTTCTGAAACAAACGAAGCTTGCGTCCCGGAATTCAAACGAACTGTGCATTTAAGCATTGAACCATCATTACGTTTTACGTTCACTATTGCTGTTGGCAAAATGCATTGATACTTGTTAGCGGTGGTTGCATACGACTGTATTGCCATACAAAAGTTATCCGTTATTTTTGAATCATTTTGCAGTTTCTTGGATGACTCACCCGTTTATTCAGTTGAGCGTGAGTTTTCAAGTTGTACATATGTATGCAAAAGCGAGTTATGTTTTCGGTTGCAAACATTGCAGTGATATAGAACTCCACAAATTCCTGCTTGCTGGTTCCCTGATAAACAGTTGAAACATAATATTGTTTTCGCTGTGAAAGGATGTTGTCTGCTAATGTCCATCTCCTGAAATTCACGAAATTGTGATAAATGAGGTTTTTGCACTCTAAGGACACTTAATTTTATTTACCATCGCGTGGTGTACTTTAACTTTGATTAATTGCGAAACTCTTGATTGAATACTAGAGCTTTTGAGATCATCGCATTTGCGATTTAAAAACTTGAAAAACTACTCAGTAGTAAGAAAATCATTTTCGGAGGTGTATTGAGTCCATTATTTTTTAGTTTGATCATCAGCTTTTCATAGCAAAATATAAATAATCCAAGGATGACGTCTCTCTGCATCATCACCAAGTACTCTTAAGCTCCGTACTACTTCATCGGAAATATCACACTTGTGGTAAAGTGCCTTCGCAGTTGAATGAGTCATACGGTTGATCTAATAATTGCTTAATTAAAGTATCTACTAGCTGCTTTATTTTGTTGTAGCGTTCTTTGATTTTGAACCTTGTCTCTTTATAATTCGCATCGGCAATAGGTATATGGTGCACTAGAACTGCTGCTTCACCCCTCAACAGCCCCTTTGAATACTGAAGTTTGTGCAATTTTGACATTTTCTCCTTATGGCCCATAGATACTTCAAATAAACGACGAAGAGATGGAAATTCTGAATAATTTCCAGAAAATGATGGTATATTTATCTGAGGAATACGTTCATTTCTATTTCGCGTTTATTAAGTACAGGCATATCTTTCAAAATAGTTAAAAGATTGTTGATTTGCAACATAGTCATCCATTGTATTATTTAGGGACGCATAGTTTGCAGCGCTTTCTGGATTATTTTGGGTCTGATCTAAAGCACGTCTTATGTTAAAATAAAGATTATTAATGGAATCTAAGAGCTTATCATTTTCTTCTGTTCCATCTATACTGTTTTCTCGAGCCTTATGATCGTACCATTCCTAGTTTAATCATGTGATATTTGTGCGATTCGTGCTAAGCATAGTTTCTGTACTATATTTCTGCACCGCGGTTTTAATGTCAGTCATTCGATTGCCATCTTTAACTAATTTAATACGATACGACAATAAAAATGACAAATAAAACTCGAATTTAATTTTATCAATCACTTTTTAATAATAAGCATTAATTATTTTACAAAGAATATTTCACTTTTTTTAATAAAACATAATTCCACAATAGGCTTATGTTTAATTTTATGTAACTCACCAATAATTAATGTTGATCGGAAGACGAAATATAGTCTTACTTTACAATTCAACTATTTGCAAAACATTTATTATAATAATAAAATATGCAGGGGCAGAAATCTTACAGCTCTGAGATATCAAGACTTCGGTCTGGGTTAAGGATTTTGATATAGTTTTCGGCAAAAAACTTTTATGAGGACATGGTTTTTAGTTTTGGGCAGCGATGTATGGTATATTAAACATAACTCTTTGTTAAAGTATATGTATTTTTTATCTCTGTTTAGAAATGTAACGCAAAACTAACACAAAACATCAATACGTTGCCGGAAAATTATAACATATCATAAATTAACATAATTTAGTAAAAAGATGATACGATCAGCAAACTACTCAAAAACCTCTCCATTTAGATTTGGGATTTTTTGTATTAAATTTCTAGATATGACGATCTATGAATTTATAGGATGAGAGAATATTTCGTCAACATCTTAAGTTAACATTCTAATCAATATCCTAAGTCACGAGTGTAAAGTCATTATTGATTATTGTCAATCAATGCGAATTTTTATTTTCTCTCAAATCCTTTAGAAAAATTTTTTTTTGTGTTTCGTGCCAGGATACAAACTCACATTCATCAAAGACACACGTTTAAATCCCATGTGTTTACACAACTTAACCACAGCGGCGATGACAAACTCTATTTTAGCATGAAAACTAACTCAGATAGTTTCTATCAAAAATATTGTAAAATATTTCTTTTACATTCAAAAATATTGTAAAAATTAAATAAAATCAAACTTTTTTCAAAAACTCTAAAAATATTGCAAAATTTATAACATTATTTTTTTGACAAACTTTTAATGCCATAATTCTCTTTAATAATAATAAAATTTCATGACAAAGAAATAATTAGTTTTATTTTTGAAGTGAAACTTCTTTATCGGCGTATGAGAAAAAATTTTAAAGCAGCATAAAATTTAAAAAAATCGTCACGATTTTCGGTAACGTTTTTTTTTATAAATTATAATTTTGTTTTGATAATTTTATTTTTATTAATTTATTTAGTATTGTACTAAATAATATATGAGTTGGATGTGTCGATTGTAGATGGCGGTCATGGTGGTCATTGTGGTCATGGTGGTCATGGTAGTCATGGTGGTAATAGTGGTCATGGTGGTCATGGTGTTCAAAGTGGTAATGGTGTTCACGGTGGTCACGGTGGTCATGGTGGTCATGGTGGTCATGGTGGTCACGTTGGTCACGGTGGTCATGGTGGTTATGGTGTTCATTGTGGTCATGGTGGTCATGGTGGTCATGGTGATCATAGAGGTCATGGTGGTTATGGTGGTCACGGTGGTTATGGTGGTCGCAGTGGTCATGGTGGTCATGGTGTTCACGGTAGTCATGGTGGTCATGTTGGTCATGGCGATCAGGGTGGTCATGGTGGTCAAGGTGGTCATGGTGGTCATGGTGGTCATATTGGTTATGGTGGTCATGGTGGTAATGGTGGTCACGGTGATCATGGTGGTCATCGTGTTCACGGTGGTCATGGTGGACATAGTTAATAGTGGCCATGGTGGTCATAGTGGTCATGGTGGCTATGGTGGTGACGGTGGTCATGGTGGTCATGGTAGTCATGGTGTTCACGGTCGTCATGGTGGTCATGGTGGTCATAGTTGTCATGGTGGTTATGGTGGTCACGGTGGTCACGGTGGTCATGGTGGTCATGGTGGTCATGGTGGTCATGGTGTTCACGGTGGTCATGATGGTCATGGTGTTCATGGTGGTCATAGTGGTCATGGTGTTCACGGTGGTCACGGTGGTCATGGTGGTCATGGTGGTCTTAGTGGTCATGGTGGTTATGGTGATCACGGTGGTCATGGTGGTCATGGTGGTTATGGGGGTCACGGTGGTCATGGTGGTCATGGTGGTCATAGTCGTCATGGTGGTCATGGTGGTCACGGTGGTCATGGTCGTCATGGTGTTCATGGTGGTCATGATGGTCATGTTGGTCATGGTGGTCATGGTGGTCAAGGTGGTCATGGTGGTCATGGTGGTCATAGTAGTTATGGTGTTCATGGTGGTCATGGTGGTCATGGTGGTCGTAGTGGTTATGGTGGTCATGGTGGTAATGGTGGTCACGGTGGTTTTGGTGGTCATGGTGCTCACGGTGGTCATGGTGTTTTGGTGGTCACGGTGGTCACGGTGGTCATGGTGGTCATGTTGGTCATGATGTTCACGGTGGTTATGGTGGTCATGGTGGTCATAGTGGTAATGGTGGTTATGGTGGTCACGGTGGTCACGGTGATCATGGTGGTTATGGTGGTCATGTTGGTCATGGTGGTCGTAGCGGTCATGGTGGTTATGGTGGTCACGGTGGTCATGGTGGTCATGGTGTTCACGGTGGTCATGATGGTCATGGCGGTCATGGTGGTCATGGTGGTCATGGTGGTCAAGGTGGTCATGCTGGTCATGGTGGTAATGTGGTCACGGTAGTCATGGTGAATTGGAGTGTATCAGAGATATATACGAAGATTTATACTCACCAAACAATTAGTTATCAATAATCGGCGTTTTTTTCTTAATCCTTATTTACCCAATTTCTGTGAAGTTTTAAATGGTAGAAAAATGATATGTCATAAAGAAGTTTCACTTCTTACCTGTGTACTCCGGTACACATACTACTTTTTTTGCAAAAAATTGGGTAAACTAATAAATAAAAATCTTTCTTTTGATACACTTGACAACATTTTTTTGACAAACTTCTAATGCAATAATCTAGTTTTTGATCTCACATACCAATCCCGACCACCAAGATTTCTCCACATTCTCTGTTCCTACTCATTATGACTTAAAATGAACGTTTTAAGTCAAAAATATCAAAAAATTCCTATTTTTGACACACTTAATGTTTTTTGACACACTTCCGGTACAGTTGTCGAACACATCGTCCTTTCGGACCTGCCTATTTAAGTATTTTTAGAAAATAAAATTTGAAATCCTATTAGCGATTTTTCTAGATCTCGTAGGTTATGACAGACGGACGCCCGGCAGACAGACATTCATTTTTTTGCTTTTTTAGAATCAGTAGGTCCTAAAACGTCGAGAAATACCAAAAAAGTCGGGGTAAGAATTTCACTTTGGCTTATGAATGTAATACTTAGGTCTTTCAGACTGAAGTAACTAAATGTTTCAGTTCACTTTATAATAATATGATATAAAATAGTTTTGTTTTTAATGCAACTCACCAAATATATTTAATTTGGTAATTGAGAGGAAAGTTTTCGCTTCACTTTGTAATAAATATTTATTTACAATAAATTTTCCACTTCACTTTGTAATAAATAGTTTTTCTTTTAATTTTAATTAATAACTAAAAAATTTAAAATAAATGGCTATCGGAAGGAGAATTTTTGCTTCACTTTAGATAATTTCTATTTTAATAAAAGTTTGGTTTTTATTTAACCTACCAAATATAAATAAATGTTTTTTCGAACAATTCACTGGGTTCGAATTCTTTTGTTGTTTAGTTAAAATAGTTATGAATCCTATACTGGTTGTTTGTTACAATCCGGTTTGAAGGACCATGAAATGGTTATGAAAGTTTTTCCAAGTCTATTGCTAATTTGAATTAAAATTGATCGCTTTGTTGTCTTCAAAATTGTTGGAAAAAAACTAACTCTTTATAGACTTAATAGAGATAATAGATAATAGAATTATATTTAATTTTTGTATTTAATTTTTTTACAATGATTGTCACAAAAGAAATAAATTATTTTATATTAATTTAATTGCTTTTATATAAAAAAAAATATTGATTTTAATAGAATTAGTTCTTTGGCGCAAAAAAAAATAAAAAAAAAGTATTTAATTGTTCTACATAACAATAGATGGTGTATCTGATGAATGTGTCCTTAATCCCACGGAAAAGTTTTTCCATTCAAGTTATTATAACCCAACAATAACAAACCTCGAAACTGTAAATATGCACTTTAAAATACTTTTAACTTTTTTTTAATGTGCAACACATTTATTATTTCTCACAAGTAAGAAGTAAATATCTTTGTTAAGTTTATTTCGTGTTATAGTTTAAAGAAAGTTTGTTTGGGTTATACCTCAAATTAAGTTTATAAAAAAAGTTTGCTTTGATCATTAACCTTAAATTAAGTTGTAAATTGTGGTAAAAATGATTTGTTTCTGATTTAAGAGGATATATAAATAAAAGAAACTGTTACAAGTTCGGAGTAGTTGGTGTTGGCAAAGCTATTAAGTGTCAACTTTGAACTAATAATTTAAATAAAAGTGGATTTAGCCTGCCATAAACTGAAATTATTTTATATTGTTTATTATGAGTTGGATTTCCCATTATTTGCAACCAATTCAATTAGAATTATATGTGATAACAAATAATATGGATGATAACACAAGAGTTGATTTTACATTGCATTGAACCGAGGATTAAGATACAATAACTTTTCTAACTAACGAAATAACTAACTAACTGGGTGTGGCTGTTGCCAATGTCAACTAAGGATTATATTACTGGATATTCAGAAGACAACTTAGACAGGGAAGTAGCTATTTTTATTTTACCAGTTTATTATTTTTCACTTGAATTAATATTACAATGATGTGCTAAACATAAAATAGGGCGAGTTGTTGCATGGCAGTTCTCTTTTCTGGAGAACCCGGGTGGCAAATCGTACAGGCGTAGCTTGTTTTTTGATTTCATTTTAAATTTTCTTTTATGCAGAGGTTGGTCGACAGAACTCACACTAGCCTGAGCTACCAACGAGTGAATGTGGTTTACGTGTGAGACCAACTAGTAGACCTTTACGGTCTACCAGACCTCCTACTACACAAAAAACCAAAGACCAAAATCTAATAAAAGAAATTTTAAAATACAAATCATAAAACCTAGCCGATGAAATTATAGTTTAGATTGTACAACCTAATACACTGACAGTTAGATCCTAGATCACGATCTTAAATCTCAGTACTAGTTAACGACATCTACACGCACCAAACAAAATTTGGAACAACTGACGAAGAGTCTTGGCTCGCGTAAAGGAAAAGAAATTCCAATTGTTAAGACAAAAAAATATTATATTTAAAAAATAATATAACGGAGGCTTCCTTTAATATAGGGAGAATAGGGAGAAAACACTGTTGGTTAAATTAAGTTGAAGTAAAAAAGTATACACAAAAACAAAAGCAAATTATTAATTTATTCCACTTTCGTTTGTAAGCGTTTAATATAAATTTCTTATATTGATAAATTTCCAATTTATTATTTGCGTTTGAGTTATTTGCTTAGAAAAAATTAAAAATATTATTTACCCTTTATACCCTTAGCCTCCGTATTTACAATTGAAAAACAAGTCTTTTCGTTAAAATTTGCATAAGGGATTTTTATATTGAAAAAGGATTTTCAAGGTTAAGTTCTTAAAATTAAAATGTATACTTGAATTTTTGTTCTCTTGCTAACCAACCTTGGTTTGTAGAAAAAAACACATTAGAAACCTCACTGTGTACCTAATAATGTTTCATGCTGTTAACGAATAATTGAAAAATATTAACACGATTGCAAAAATATTGATGTATTTGAAGCTCTAAAAATAAATGTTAAAAAATTTTTTTTTAACAAAAAGTGTTGTGTAATAAAAAATTATAATATGTATCACAACAAGGCATAGATACTTTTTAAGATCTTGGACCCTCAACAACATACGTCCTGGGGTGTTGATAGACGCTTTTTTAGATGTTCATGGATTGAAACCACTCGACATTATTGAGAATTGCAACGACAATGCGTGATTCCACATGTTTCGGATGTTTGCGTAAAAATTGGCGAGTATATGTTAAGGGATGGTGAAGTTGATTTCATCCGAACACGGATGGTGATGATATTTATAAAAACTAACAATATCAGCAACAGTGTAACGGTGTTGCAGGGAATCAGTATGTGATGTTAAATTTTGATCACCCACAATTCAAATGAAAGAATGCAGGACTTATAAATCTAGAGTAATTGATACGGAGTGAACTATTTTCTACAGTTATCGAATATTCGGAGTTTTCGTGCCGGGGCTCTTTGCCATTATCATTAAATGATCGTTCCAGAGTAAGTTCATAATTGGAATTTCCGACTCTCAATAAATAAATACTTTCACATTCATCTAATTGCTCGTCACACATACTAATTTAAATATACACTCAAAAAATAAAGGGAACTTTTGCAAAATTTTTATAAATATACTAACAAAATTTTTTGATAAAACTTCAATTTTTTTCCTTCAAATCCATAAATAATTTGTAGATCAAATAAATTTTTTGTTTTTTCAAATAACTTTTTTGGGAATCTACAATATTTTTAGTAAACTTGTAAAAAATTTTGTGAGTTGTACATTTATTAAAAATTTGTAAAATTTACTTAGTTTTTAGGGTTCCGTTTTTTATACGGAACACTATTGCTGAGAGTTAAACGAGTTTTTTACATTATATCGATTATCTCGTAAACTATAAATGCTATGAACTTGAAATTTGAGGTGCGTATAAAACTAATCTGTCCACACGAAATGACGGATGCAAATATAACTAAAATGGTTTTTGTTTGGCTTACAAGGGTACGATGTGACACCATGGAGAAAATAAATTTTTTTATAGATTCAAGGAGGGTATCTTATGAAAGGTCTTCATTTCAGTATTCCTTAAAATTTATTTTGGAATTTTACACCTCACCATTTTTTGTGTAATTTTGAATAATGACGTTTTTTTGTATTTTCTTACCTCGACTAGCTCCGAACCTAACTGATCGAAAATTTTCAACTGCAGATCCCTTCTTTAAGGTTTTAACCTATTGAAAGAAGTTACGCGATTGATGTTCTTTATTGAAGCTTTCAATCTCCTCACACTGTCTCTTCCACCATTTTCGCTTCGTTCGTCTACATAGCTTTGTAACGGCTTGTCTTGCCAGTTTAAAGTTCTCCTTCGTGAACCTGGTGTTGCGTCCTTGTAGACACTTCAGATAGCAATCTCTTTTGTATTGAATAGCTTCAAGGCATGCTTGATCCATTCATGGCTTCTGGGAGTGGTTCTGTTGTCGTCCAAATATTCCCTCAGCAGCGGCTAAAACAACATCTTTGAGCAAATACATGACTTATCGACGTCTCCATTAATGGTTTCTGATTCATCCAATGTTTCGGCAATATGGTTTCGATATCTCTCTTCCGTTTCAACATTCTTTAATGATGAGATGTTAAAGCGTTTCCGTTGATTGAATTTTGGAATGCTTGGGTTTGGGAAGTGGAACCTTATCGTTGCACATACAAGAAAGTGATCACTTCCAATGTATGCACCTCTAAAGGATCGAACATTCAGAACGTTCGAAAAGAAACGTTCTGTTACTAGAACGTGATCAATTTGATTTCGAGTGTTTCCATTGGATGAGACTCAAGTCCACTCCAAAATTGAACCACAAAACCACTCCAGGAATTGAACTCTCGAATTATTGAACCTCAGTCGACCGCGATAACCATATCACAATTTGAAACGTTACGACCGAATATGGGTGTATTATATTTAATATATTTATTTAGCGTGATGATTTAAATATATAAATTTCCCCATCCCCATACAAAATCTTACAGCGCGCTTAAAGAAGTTTTTGCTTCAAAAACAACAACAAAATGTATAAAAAATCAGAATAGTCACAAAACATTTCTTTTAAAAACTGAGGAAAGTATTGAGATGTTATAAAAATCCCCTTAATCTGCATTATAAATTTTACTTCATATTGACATCACACTGTGCTAAAAGACTATGGCAATAACATTAAAAAACTACACTATCGATAAATTTAAATACCTTAAATTGTCCGCAGCCTTAAACTGTTTTAGTTTTCTGTAAATTCTTTTTTATTATAAGATATGTTGCATGTATTACAAAATTTTTTTATGAAAAATTGAATAATAAAAAAACAATTTTTTTTGTGATGGAGATGTCAACTCATATTGAAAGCGAAATACATACTCAAATAGTAGTTTTCATTTTCTTTATTTTATTTCACGGTAATGAAATTATTGAAAATAATGATGGAAAAACCAATATTTTATTATTTTTAGCACTGACTGCCAAAAGAAATAATTAATTTTCTTGTTAATATCGAAATGATAATAGTTTAAACGAAACGGAAAAAGACGGTAGCATTAACTTTAAAAAACTGCATTATCGACAATTTTTTTAAAATTCGTAAAAAGAAATTTTTATGATTTTTATAAATTCATGAATAAAAAAACAATAATTTTAATGGTATTTAATAAAAATTAAAAAAAAAACAAAACCAGAGAGTGCAGGCAGAAGTGAAAACTTCATTGGCAATCGCCATCAATTGATATCGTATTAGTAGTATTTAGATCGTATTAGTAGAATAAATGAGAAACAAGTCAGAACGATAAACCGCTAGCTACACACACTAACCTCACAATGTAAACCAAATAATTGTCGAAATAGCACTCATATGCCAATAGCAGGCACTAAAGTACGCGTGGTTTACACACACATAGATCAACAAGTTTAAATTTTACAAATCTTTCTGCGGAAAGCTAAGCAAATGCATTGGTATTAATGCGCATTGTTGCCGTTTGCAAATCACTATCGGCTAAGTACCACCATTTTTAACTATTTTATTTATCATGATTGCCATCCATTTTTAATCATACATAAGCTATGCTTCCTTGTATAGAATTTATGCGATTTCCGTCTAGTAATTGTGAGCTTTAAATCGATATAATCGATTTTATCAAGTATCAAGTTACAAGTATTAAGTTTTCACTTAATTTTAGAAACATGTATTACATACAATTCCAAACAGACAACATATTTAGTGAAGATGATAAAATTCCAATACACATAATTTTGATATACAAATGTAATTGTTTCAGCCTTCAGGTTATACTATCTTTCTTACGTTATTTTTAATTTCATAAAAGTTATGTTCAACAAAAAACATTGATCAAAGCAAACTACCGTTTAAAACGATAGTTAAATAAAAAGCAAAAATTAAGCGTACATAACAACTTCATAAATTTTCATGATGATTAATGTATTAATGCAAAAAGGATAAACAGCCATACATACTATCAATTTTATTTATATTCAATATTTATTTAGCGTCATCATGCATGTCATCGAATGCAAATTGCAAAATATAATATGACTTTAAAAAAGTGCGTTATAGATCAATTTTTTAAAATTCGTATAAAGAAATTTTTATTATTTTTATGGATTCAAAAACAATAAGAAAATATGTACCACACCAGGGATTGAACTCACTACCAACAGCACATCAGTCGAGCACGATATCCACAACGCAATTTGAAGCTTAACGCTTAAGGCTTAACGCCTTAATATGATAGATTGATAAATTGATAAATCTTTCATTTCAGATGATGATGACGGATCAGCCTAACCTTCTTCCTACAGAAAAATCTGTGTGTGGTGCGCCAAAAGAAGTTTTCACTTCAATAAAAAAATGTACCACTTCAGGAATTGAACTCTCGACCTATAGAACCTCAGTCGACCGCGATATCCATATTGCAATTTAAAAAACAATTTGAAGCAAAAAATATTTTCGTGATGATTATTCGAATTTATAAATTTTTTCCCATGCAAAATCGCACAACGCGCCTAAAGAAATTTTCACTTTTTCAAAAACATACTGCTTCAGTATTCTATATAGGGAGTATGAGACCACGATGAATGTCCATTATCCACTAATTGTCTACTATGCGTCACGGACGTAATTAACATAAATAATTTTTGGTGTTTTTTACTTCGAAAACGCTACTAATTAGAGATTAAATACCTTAAAACAATACCTTTCCGTGCCAAACTGGATTGGATTCATCAACCAGAGTTAGAGGAGAAAGGTTGTTTAAATATTAAAAAAAAAATAATAACGAGAAAAAAACAAAACCAAATTTTTTTTATTTTATACTGTGAGTGTATTAGTGTTAAAGTTAGTTAAGTAAGAGGACTACAATTATATCGGAGAAAGAGAAAGATTGTTTAAATATTAAAAAAAAAATAATAACGAGAAAAAAAACAAATTTTTTTTATTTTATACTGTGAGTGTATTAGTGGTAAAGTTCGTGAAGTAAGAGGACTACAATTATATCGGTGAGATCTTTCTTTATTAAATAGTTATTTGATATTTTATGTTTACTGTTTCCAAGCGGTAGACAGGTAAAATTTATCCATTTATTGCTTTTGAAGTTATAAATTTATTATTTTAAAATTTTAGATTTGTAATACAAAGTATTGTAACAGGGAATATAAAGTTTCTTTTTAAGTATTAGTAGGAATTACTTCTTTTTGTCTCACCTGAATCAACTCGTTTTTTAATCTTCAATTTGGTTAGTGTTTTTTGTGTTCCCATTTTTTTTTGCTATTCCTTATCGTGCCACTGTTGCATGAAACCTACTGTCGAGTTTTTGTGACGGAGATACCCCATGTTTTTTTGTACTGTGTAGTGTTGAAATTTAGGCCTGGCCGAATTTCAGTACCTATACCTGCAATGACAAGGAGTAAGTCTTTGTCTCAACAAAATGGCCGCAGAGTGAACCAACAGCTTAGCATTGATTTCACCAACATAAGAGGTCTCAATTCGAATCTAAACGAGGTTCATCACTACATCGAAAAAAATAAACCTGACGTATTGTTTCTTACCGAAACAATTGTCAGTGGTAAAGCATCGAAATTGGATCTTGATAAATACCGGATACCTAGTTACGAATTGGAACATTCCTTTTATAACAAGCATGGTGTCTGTGCATTTGTTCGAAATTCACTTTCATGTATGAAAATTAAGGCCTACGAGTTGAACTCTAAGCACCATAATTCTATAGCACTAAAGATCTCAGGTGTTGATGAAACTATGTTTATAATAGGATTATACAGATCCCCGAATTCCTCCTCAGGATGTACATTTTTCGATCAAATTTCAGCTAATCTAGACAAGATTACCACGGACTATCCCAAAGCAAGACTGGTCATTCTTGGAGACTTTAATATTCATAATAAAGAATGGCTTAAGTTTTCATCACGCACTGACGATGTAGGAAGACAAGCTGAACTGATATTTGCAGATTATCACGGCTTGACGCAAATGATAGAGTGTCCCACTAGAATCCCAGATAATTCACATCATAACAATAATTTGCTGGATCTGTTTTTGACAAACGAACCAGATACTACCAAGACAAAAGTTGAACAACCCCTCGGCACATCGGACCATTTACTAATATCAGCAATAGTGCAATTTACATCACCGACGCCAATTAAAGCAGATCCTCGTCGCGTTTGGAATTATAATCGCGCTGATTGGGAGGGATTGAGAAACTTTTATGATGAAACACCATGGAAAACTATTTGTTGTGTTGATCATGATCCTAGCACATCGGCAATAAGAATTTCTGAAATCATAAAAGACGGAATGCGGCGGTTTATTCCAAATCGATTAATCACTCCTAAAACTGAGCCTTGGTTCACGCGGGATGTTGATGAGGCAGTGAGGAATAAACGCAAAGCATTTAAGACGTATAACTCAAATAAAACACCTGAAACCCTTAGCGCCTATAAAAAAGCCAGAAATATTAGTAAATACAAAATAGACTTGGACAAAGAAGCGTTTATCCAGAAGAAAGCAAAGAAATTCGCCGAGCACCCATCTGGCTCACGTAGTTTCTTTCAGGCAGTTAAATCAGTCCAGAGCAATTTTACTCGATCCTCTATTCCATCCTTAGTTCTGAATGACATTCCCGTGAGCGACTCAAAAGAGAAGGCGGATCTTTTGGGTCGTATTTTCGCAGAAAACTCAAACATAGTTGAACCTCCCCATTCTCCTACAATCATTTCCCCAGTTGAAACGAAAATGAAACCAATTATTTTTCGTTGCAATATTGTACGGAAAATGCTTCTTTCTATCAATATCAACAAATCTGCTGGTCCCGATGGTATCCCACCCCTCATTCTTAAAAACTTTGCTAGACAATTAGCTCCTATTTTAACAAAAATTTTTTATTTATCCTATAAAACCGGAATATTTCCCGATTCTTGGAAGCTGGCCAGCGTTCAACCCATATCAAAGAAAGGCAGTAAGACTGACCCTAACAATTATAGACCAATTGCAATTCTGTCCGTTTTGGCTAAAATATTTGAAAAATATGTTAACTACAATCTAATAGATTATTTGGAAATGTCGCGAATAATTGATGATAAGCAGTATGGTTTTCGTAGAAGTCATGCAACAGGTGATCTGTTAGCCTACGTATCCCATATCTGGAACAAATCGCTGGAAAACCATGGTGAAACATTCAGTATTTCACTTGACATTTCTAAAGCATTTGATAAAGTGTGGCATAAAAATCTCATAGCTAAATTAAAATCTTATGGCATAGACCATCTTACTGTCTCATGGATTCATAGTTTTCTTACAGGTCGCCAATTTCATGTTAATTTAGATGGTATCACATCCAATATTTTCACAACCAATGCTGGGGTTCCCCAAGGCTCTGCACTCTCACCAACCTTGTTTCTTCTATACATTAATGACTTACTTAATTCCACAGTGCACCCAATCCATAGTTTTGCTGATGACAGCACATTGCATGCATCACATGCATCTCCTAAATTTCGATCTCATACTGCAGTTACCACTGATAGAGAGCTGCTAATTGATTCTATCAACAACGACCTGGCTCGTATAATGGAATGGGGTGATCGTAATCTTGTTTCATTTAATCCAACCAAAACAAAACTATGCTGTCTTTCACGAATAGAGCGACATAAAAATTTCTCCATTAAGATAAACCATGAGGAATTGCGTGAGGTTGAATCAGTTAGACTTCTTGGAGTGGATATTCAAAATAACCTGAAATGGAATAAACATGTGTTCAACCTCGCTAAATCTGCAATGCAAAAATTAGGATTCTTGAGTCGATGTAAAAAGTATTTCAATCCCGAGCAAATTTTGCTAATCTTCAAGTCATTTATTCGTCCATGTATGGAGTACTGCTGTCATGTTTGGGGAGGTGCTTGTCAGTCAACAATAAAATGTCTAGACTCTGTACAGAGAAAAGCAATACGGTTGATTGGTAATACCGAGCTAACGGATCAGCTTGATTCACTCCAGCACAGAAGAAATGTGGCTGAATTGTCAATCTACTATAAATATAACTTTAGCGAATTCTCCTCTAAGGAAATTCAAAACATCCTTCCATTGTGTGCGCAATTTAATCGGCGAACAAGAACTTCAGAGTTATCTCACCCATTTGCTGTCCAAATACCCCGTTGTAGAACTATGTCCTTCCAGAACGATTATTTTAATAGAGTGGTAAAATTATGGAACTCAATGCCCGGCTCCGTATTTCCCGATGAATATTCTCCTCAGATGTTTAAAGAAAATGTCCATCGTCATTTAAAAGAATCAGTATAGTTATTCCTATATCCTCATTCCTTCCATTTTCCCCATCTCCTTCCTTTATAGTTGACATGGTATCTTCGGATATTCAAAGAGTCTAAATAATGAATATTTCATATTTAGTGTGCTAAACATGTCTAACTAATTAATAAAAAAAAAAAAAAAAAACTGAATCCAAATGCTCAAGATCTTCCCAATAAATTTAAATCATTTACAAATCAATACCAAATCTACATCTTCTCATAATCCATTTCTTGAAAATACTTAGACCAAATCATTAAGTTTTATTCTGATTTATGAATTATTTTTGGTAATATCAATATCAGTAATAAAACCTCTGCAATTAATTTTACCCATAAAATTTCGTTTTAATTAACATCATGACATGAATAATCAACATAAATTTAATTTAAAATCAAATTTTACTCAAATATTTATAGCTTCCTCTTCTGACAGAGCTCATTAAAATTAATTTTTTTTGGATTTTGTGTTGGCTGTTCGGTTTTGTAATTAGGTCGTTATCGATTTTTCTTAACAGTAAAAAATTATGAAAATTTTGATTAAAATTGATGAGAAAATTAAATTCGATTTTTTTGTACATCAATGGATTTGTGCTAATGATTTGATGTAATGGATGAAATACGGTTGGATTGATTTTGATCTGGTAGTAACTGACAAAAATATTTCGATTTTTTTTCTGGTTTTAATTCTGTAATACATATATATATCACGGTTCGCCTACCATGAGTTTAAATAAAAAGTCAACCAACATGAAATATTTTTTCATAGCAGTCTTCTTTGAGTCGAATAGAATGATATATATGTTAGAATTTCTCTTCTCTTCGTCTAATGCTTAAACTTTACTAACGATATCTCTTTCTAAGACATCTCTTTTCTGTTTTTTGGTTTCAGTTTTAAGTTTGGACGTGTTGATGCTTTTATTTGATATAACGATATTTTTGGGACAGGGGCGTCAATTGGGTAGGGCTGGGGGGGGTATTGCCCCCCCTCCAAGGATCTGATACTATCAATACATCGATTCAATAAAACTATCCAATCATGATAGAATTATACACTATAAAAATTTCAATGTACTGTTATTTTGAAAATTCGTTTAATTTTTAGAAGATTTACTTAACTAATATACCAATTTTATCGCATACTATTAATTGAAATATATCTGATAATATAATTATTACGTTACATATTATTTTGGCCCGACTAAAATACAGTTCACCGCAATATTCAAACCCTTATCATTCTTTGTATCAAGGACTAGAGCGCCACCGATACGAAAGGCGTTCGTATTGCTTCTAATCTTCTGATGAAATCAGTTTTATAAACAAAACACGATCGTTCTTCCAAAAACGCCGTTGGTGCGTATTTTGACAAAATTCTATCGTACTATAAGGTGCGCGGCATCACCGCTTTTAGAAGAACGATTGTGTTTTGTTTATAAGATATTCGTGTCTGAGCCAGAGGAAACAAAATATTTCATTAGTATAGGGTTCCTCGAGAGTTTATAGTGCAGTATTTAACATTCAAATTTCAATTGTTATTGGTAATTTTTATAAACTTAAAAGTAAGTACATGCAGGAGAACACAACCTAATTATACCCCACTTATTTGAAGAACCCTGACTGTTTGGCCTTGTTTTTTATCTATATCATATTGTACAAACTTTACAAGACTTTTTTAAAAACAATAAATTAAAAACAATTCTAAAATGTAAAATCCTATAACATATCAAAAGTTTTCTTGATAGTTGTGCTAATTTTTATAAAATGAATGAAAATAATTACGGGAGTAATTTAAATTTATTGGGCTATTTCCAGTGATTTTATACTAGTGAATGTTTTATAATGGACAAGCAATATTTTCTAACGACACGAACAAATATTTAAGTTATGTAAATATTTTCAAAGTATGTTATGCAAACTTGCTGACAAATTCTTTTCGCTATATGGACTATAATTTTTAATTCATAAAATAGCAAAAATTGTATGTTTGGTTGGTTATAATAAAATCCAAAACGTATCCTAAACGTCAATCTATGTTCATTTTTTTTATACAGTCACAGGGAGGCAGAAACTATTATTTTTTTGTGGTAGGTTTTTCTTATAGATGTAAAAGAAGCTTGCAATAATTGTACAATTTTGAATCAAATGAAAAATTTACGCACGTTTATGGGTAGTAAACTGACCAGAAGTCCCACGCTGCGTGAAAATGTCACACATTTCTTTGCGTTGTCGCACGGAGAAATCTGTCCCATGAAGCGTCCCAGGAAACAAATATTTCCACCACATTTGCCCGCATTATCGAAATAATCAAAAAACCTTATATTTACCTACGTACAGTTTCCGCAATATCTTTGTCAAAGCAACGGCTTCACAGTTTTTTCTTGCAGTTTATATAATGTTATGTATATGTTGATTTAACCATATTGAGAGAACAAACCAATGCAATATTTTTTTTACTAAAATAGTGTTTTAACTATAATTTTCTTAGAAATACTAAACTCAGTTATTTCACTTCAATAATTTACATATCTTTTAATGTCTTACAGATCTACCTCAGCGAAAAGGTTTCTTTGTTTATAGAAACATCTCTCCGGTGTATATACGAGAGATCGAAAGTATATTATGAAAAACAAAATACAAAATATTTTACTTAAAAAGACTCAGTTTTGCGTATAAATTCATAAAAATTTAAATTTTTAAACCAGAGTTTACAATTCATTCATTTCAATCCTTTGAAATACTATTCAAAAATTAAAATCTTCATAATTTGAATATCGTTCTTACTCGTAAGAGTAAAATTTTTGTTTTTTCGATTTTACTCCTTTGGAGCAGATTACATTTTCCTGTTCTTTCATTCGATTTGCAAAAGAAGAAAATTAGTCACTCTACGTCATCCTTTATATTCATTTTTCTAACAATACATGAATAATTGAACGAATCATTCGAAGTATTTTACGTTGGAAAGCATCATATTTGACGCAAAAATAAATGTTTTGAGTATTTGAAAGAAAATATTTATTTCAATTTAGTAGCAAGAATGATATTTTATTATTTTGACTCCTGTATGGGAGAGTGTTATATTTTTTTTAAGCTACGCACTCTGAAAGAACAAAGTAAAGGAGTGGTATAGGTAGCGTTTCAAACTCTGTTTAAAACACACTTTAACTAGGTAGCTCAAAAGTAAAATTATTATTTTCTAATTTATAATTCTTTTTCTCAATAAAGAGCAAACAAAGTAAACAGCATAAAAACTTGATAAATGGAATAGATTTGCAAAAGATAGAACGAAACGTATACTGTATACCTCTTATACTTACAGAATACAAAAAAGATATTAATTATTTAGTAAAATTAAAATAAATTGTTTCAATTGCTTTGCAGTCTTTACTTGTGTAACAAAAGTTTTAAGCTACTATAAAAGGTAAATTTATACTAATTTTTAAAATTATATTTAAAAAGTTCTCCTGCAAATCAAGACGGATAGAAAACGTTTACGTAAATTCTTATACGATATTGAATTGGACTATCCTTTTATAAAAAAATCAAAATATAACGACGCAAAAGTTTAGTGTATTACCAGTCGGAGTGAATTTGCAAATTAACAGTGGACATTATGATGTTAAAAGACATAGATACAGATAAACATAAAAAAGCGTTGCTATAAGCCTTCAGCTCTAGTAGCTTAAACAAGTTTTGTTGTTATTTTGTTGCAATTTGCGCTGATAACACGAACACCAATTTTAGTGGTGAAAATTTAAAAACAAGCTAAGCTCGAATTTGAACCAGAGTGTATTGGGTATTTGATTCACAGCCCATATTCTAAATAATGCAATAAGAAATGCTGCTGATTTAAATGGCAGGGTTAAAAAAATTTGGATATTTTACTGTCTTTACTGAAGACGTTGAAGGAGTTCTGCGGCAAAAGTAATATCGAACATAACCAACTTATTGGATACAGTGAAACTCGCTTGCTGGCGGTAATGCCAGCACTAGAAAGAATTCAGAAAATGTTTAGTGGTTCACAATCACATTTCCTAACGGTTGAATGTCCAATTAAAATAAAAGAATTTTTGAAGAATTAAATAGTAAACAAATAGTAAAGGAAAGCATTAAATAGTAAATTTATGCACAATCAAGTTAGCACATTTTCACCGTTCCACTTTCTCGCAATAGAAATTCTAATTAGTTAGTATTTGGAAGAATTTTTGCATTTTGTCCCACATTTTAACGATTTGGCTCTGGTCAGTTTAGGGTAGACATAACTCTTTCTCTCTGAGACAAATAAAGGAAAACAAACAAACAAACAAACAAAAAAACGATTCGACATAAGAGGAGTCACGTAGGGATTGCAATCCCGTGGTGTTTTATGGATCCTGGGACTATGTGACTCATAAATTTTAAATCCCGGGATGTCCGGGATCTAAAAAATCGTATTGAAAAACCATTCTTATTTTCTATGCTGCACAGTCTGCTGTCGTTTACAAATTCACTCTCTGAACAGTTTCAAAGTAAAGATATAATAATTTCTAGCACAAGCGCTTTAATTAAAACTACTTTAAACTTGATGCTTAAACAATGCAGGGATGATACTAAATTTGAAATTATTTTTAACAAATGAAGGGATTTTGCAGATTTTTGCGGCATTCTCTTCGAGGAAACAACACCAGAAGACTAGCAGAGTAACCAATGTAGCTCAAAAGCATTTTATTTTTATTTCTAAGTCGATGCATTTAAATGCTTTTAAATATATGTGTGTATAAAAATGTGTATGTTATGTTTTACGAAAAAAATATGTTTACGTCATTTAAATTCTCGCCCCCCCAAGATTTTGGTGAAATGACGCCACTGTTTTGGGACCATTAAATATCACAGGCTGACGTATGTTATTCAATAATTCAATCAATTTTCTAGGTTATAGTTTCTATTTTTACAAACTTTAATTGATTGGTGTTGGTTTATTGGACTAAATCGGTTACTACAGTCATCAAAAAAGATAGTTTTCCTAGATCGAGAAAAACTTCAACTAAAAGGTCCAACTAAATCTGTCCAGTTCAAACATACATTATATAAAATATAATTAATTCATTGCTTTCTATGCAGTTGATGATGTAAAAACCGCACTTCAAACATAAAAATCCAGTTGGAATAAAATGAAATTCCAATAATACAAATTAAAATTGACCAAAATCGTTTTCGGAAAGTTTAAGTTTTTCAAAACGAATAACACCAAAATTTTAATTCAAGTATGTAGGTACCCCTACAATTGTTTTTTTTGGTCATGCTAAGACCATGAAAAGTGGTTAAAGTTTAGTTTAAAATCCTGGATATTTAAGACGAATTTAGTTTTTTTGGGTTTTCTAGTTTTAAATCCAATTTCATTAGACAAACTTTGTATATACAAAGTACATTTATCCTATTTTGGTTTTTCAAAGATACAGTTAAAAATTAAAAAAAAGTTTTTTTTGTGTTATTTGAGTTTAAAAGATTTGACTGTACATGTTAATTAATTAGTTTTGACAATGTTGCAATATGTTGTGTTCGAGAAATGATGGAATAGTAGATTCTTGTATGAGTTTAGAATGGTGGAAATTCTTCACGAGGATGAAGTTTCACGGAACGAACGAAGCGAAGGGGATCATCCACGAGCCAAGCGAAGGGAATATGTTGTGTTCGAGAAATGTGGCATAGTAGATTCTTGTATGAGTTTAGAATGTTGGCAATTCTTCACGAGGATGAAGTTTCTCGGAACGAGTGAAGTAAATTATCCGAGTGAAGATTTGCCATCACCCTATGCGAATACAAGATGATATTTTATCCACGACTGCAAAATATTTCGAATAATTTCCAGTTTGCCTGCCAAATTTTTTATCACCATATTAAAATACATCATAGACAGCATAGAATACATATTTTATTTTGTAAATGTACTTTTCTCGTTATAACCTTTTGATATTACCATAA
>CAVNZG010000329.1:55000-74715 GCA_963693315.1 Diogma glabrata
AAAAACTTTGTAAAATTATATGAAAAACCATAGCAACTACAATTTGTTATTCTTTTTACACTAGCGGAAAAAGAAGCAATTTTCACAGGGCATTAGGCACGATGAAAATAGACTTTTCAAATGCTATTATAGAAAAAATAGTTTTATTTGTACTTTTAAAACAGAGAAAGCAAGAATTTAGTTCGCGAATCAAACGTTTAATTATTCTGCCTTTTTCTTATACGTGAATAAAATGCAACTTGATAAAATTCGTCAGCTAGTTCTCGAATCGGAATTGAAAAGAGGAAACAAATGAAACAATCTCAAAACAAAACTGTTTATTTGTGGCAGCGAATAAAATAGAATTAATTAAATAGAATTAAGTTTTCACGAATGAATGCAAGATTTATTTTAGCAGGTTCGATTCCGGAAGGAGACCACTTTCCCTAAGCATTGTTCAGCATGTGTAAACCGGTTCATAAATTAATCAATTTTTTAACTAAGTGATGCAATTCAATTCTAAACACGTTGATTTAATTCAAAAAACAAATTTATTATGATATGGTAAAATAATGCTTTGATTCCACTGTGCATTTCATACCAAATGATCACAGATTAATTTTTTTCACTAAATATATACAAAAGAAATCAAACGAAAATTAAAATGGGAACTGAATAATTGATTTAGAACTTTTAATTCACTAGATTTGAATTTTGAATAAGTTTTAAATTATTAGAAATTTTTTGTGAGTACTTACATAAATTCAAGTAACTAAGAATAGTATTTTGAATTTTTGAGTTTGAAAGCATATTTTGGATTTTTCTCTGAGAAAAACTCCATTTTTCTCGTATACGTGTTCCGGATTGGGATTCGAACCTGTATACTTTATTAGTGGTTCGAGTCCTAGCCTAAACATGTTAACCTAACCATTTCTGATTTTCTTAAAACATCCGTAATCGTTACACTTACAAAAAAAAATTAATATTTGTTGCTTTTCACGAGTTATGTTTCACTAGTATTTACTAGTTTTGGCACAGGGTTGCTCGAAATTTGTAATTAGGGGAGCATTATAAAAAAATTACATTGACAAAACATATTTATATTTTCAGATGAGAGTTTTAATTTTAATTCTTCTAACATTGAGATGTCAAAAAGCCCCTTTTTTCTTTCTTCTTTAAAATTTTAAAGATTTATTATTTACCTTAAACATACTAAAATTACAGACAAGCGTTATTTTTTGTTTTTGAGAAAACGCATTTGAATATGATATAATTTTGAATTTTTGTGAACTCTGTGCCATATACTAAAAATTAGTCTACCAATTTTATTGATCTTTTTGGTTTTTAAAGATTTTCGGGGTAATCACTTAGGTTAAAATGCAATATTTAAAAATATACTTTTTACTGTTTATTTTATTTTATTACTAATAATAGGCGCGTTCCATTGAAAATCAGACTTACTCAAATTTGCCTTGATCTTCTCTACCTCGAACAAGTTGTGTAGTTGAAAAGCAGTTTATTTTTCGATTTTATTTCGATCGGTTATAAACTTGTTGTGGTATTTTTAATAATAAAATGGACTTGTCAGATCTACAGATGTAAATTAACCGGAAAAATATATTTGTGGTAATTTTATCGTAAAATTACCGGTAAGATTGGTAAAATTGGTAAATTATAAAACTTTTTCAAAACATTTAAATATAGTTGCAATTTCATTTAATTCAAAATTGATGACTATCACAATCATTTCTAGTTTATAAAAACGTAAAATGCATATCAAATATATTATTATCGAGGGTAAATATCCTCAGTCGCAGATTATTATAGACAGGAAGATACATATGAAACAACGGCAAATTCTTTTATGCCCCATCCATGAATGAAGTTCAGTTGTTGTTCTGTTAGCAGAACATCTAGAAAAAAGGCTGCTCGCCATTTTCACAGCTGCAAAAATGCAACAAATCCTGAACACCCTGGCTTCAACGATAACTGCTATCTTCACTGTTATATAAAACTATGCGTTTTGAAAACACTGCCGTATTCGAAAATGTTTAGGTATAACACATCGAATAGAAGTAGAAATGCATTTCAATTACTTAAATGTAAAGAGCAAATTGACAGATAACCAAGCATTACGCAATGGATCGCAATCAAGCTTTTCCTGCAATTGAGAATTGTCAACGTCGTTACACATGTCTCTTTTCGCGTACAACACTTGCCACGGCCGAGACTGGGCTAAATGTATTAATTGCGTGTGCAACACGTCACATCAAAATCTTATTTATGCATTGTTTCTTTCTCGGTCATGGGAAAATATAAATCGCAAATTGCTGAAGATATATGAAAAAATGTCTATTTAAATTAATTTATTTTTTGTAGCACAATAAAATTCACATGAAATTGTTTTTAATAATAAAAGAGTTTTTTGACCATTAATATTTATTATAAAATAAAATATATTCTAAATGTTTATAATGTTTATTTATAAATTTTCCTTTTATTCACAATATTTTTATTTATAATTCGCAAAAAAAAAAATAGTTATTAAATTATATAAATAAATATTCACCTGGTGTTAAAGTAACGCTCGCTAATACATTTTGTTGAAACGCTTCTGGCAATCGCAAAAATAGAAGTGATTTGCATATTTGATATTGCTCATAACATCTCCTTTAATTCGTTTCGTTTGGGAGCATTTATCCTTTAACACCAAATGGCAGCAAATTTACAAAATAAATTGAATACTGAATGCAGTCATTATTTAATAACAATAATCACATTGAATGCATTCATTTAAATGTTAATTAAGTGTTAATTCATTGTGAATTGTCAAAGTTTTGACATAATTTAAACTAAAAGGTAAACAAACAAAAAATATGTAACAAATAATTTTAAATTAAATTATATTATAATCAAATATTTTCTTTTCAGGAACTTCCGTTTGTTCAAGCTTGAACAATATATGCCTTCAAAAACGCAAGAAATATTTAAATATGAACGTGCGTTCCACAGCAAAAATTTACAACGAAGCATTGATAATGATTTGTTGCGTTGCAATTCTGTTGCTGCTGATCGTACAATGTATAATTGGAAGGTGAACAAAATTACTACACGAGTGACCTTTAAGGGTGATTAACACGGATAATCAGGAAACTGTCAAAATCCGTGAAAAAACTACCCATTCCAACCTACCGATCGACACAGCAGATAAAATAAATGTTTGCCTAAATAATTACTCTACTTTGTGGCAACACGTAGAGACGTTATAATTATCTACATTTATGGGTACTCAACTGAAAATCGATCGATCAGCTGAGATATTCTCACAACAATGTGCAAACAATTTTCAACTATACAGGGGTCAACAAAAAAGCACAAGCTTTAATTTTTAGTAAATAAAGATTATTCAAATTTTATTCCAATTTTACCAATTTTACCAAGCCTAAGTAATATTACGTAATATTACCAATTTTACCTGTAGTTTTACCATGGGTAATATTACTTTTACATCTGTAGTCAGATCTAAATATCAGTCCAAAATAAAAAAAATTGATAATAATAAAATCGTTTGGTTATATTTGAATTTTTTTTTAAATTTTCGGCGTTTCATTGGTGATCTACTCAAAAGCTGCTTTGAACAGCTATTTTGTTCCAATGGAACGCATGTAATATAAACTTCCTTATAGTAACAATTTGAATCGATTTGATTTGATTTGGTTATTCACCTCTAATGCTTGATGCACGTTTTAACCATAGGAAAGTAAATTTAGAAGGTTGGTAGTCAAGGTCCAAGGATATGGGATAGGACTGGAGCGGTAGTGTTGATGTACTGCGGATTTAAAAGCTTTTGAGATTGTTCTTAGCAAGTTTAATTTTTAAATTAATTTTGAGTAAGTTAAGTTTAGTTGAATTTTCCAGCGCCGCACGACAAAAATTTTTAAAATTTTTTATCGTCTCAAGCTCGATTAATTGGTTTATTTCTAACAGTAAAACTCATTTTTCTACTTCAAGCTACGAAGATGTCATTTTAATATATAGTAAAACCTATGTGAAAGGAAAACTTTTTCTAAATAGTGACTGAAAATGTTTTCAGTCACTAGAACTGAAAGTAAATAAGTTTCGGTGGTCGCCTGCAGGTGGTGGTTATATAACGGATTGAATATTTGATTGAATATTTGAGATTGAATTTGATTTACTGTTACTGTTGTTGTTTCGGTTGCTCTGTTTATTTCTGTCAATATCGCAGTATTTTGAAGGGATTGAATATTTTGAATATTTTGATCGAATCGAATCGAAACTAATCATTATATCAATTGTGTGTAATTAATTAATTAAACTAATAATGAGTGTGTTTTTTTCTATATCGGAGAAATCGGAGCGATAAAATAAAATTTCTATTAGATATATCGTATAATTTTTTCCTCCGATAATTAACTGTCAGATATAAAATATATTCTGAGTTAAAAAAATAAATAAAAAAAAATTTATTAAGTAAATAAATAAATTTTATTAAAAAATTTATTTTTATTTGTTTTTAATTGAAACTTTATCTACAATTTTTTAAATTTATACTTTACACGATGACTTCCAGTCGGTAAAAAAATATCTGTAATATCTGTAAAAGTTTTTAGAGAAAATATATGAACTATTTTCATTATTCATATTGTCAAATTCATTTACTAAAAACTTACAAAACGACATAGCTCAATTTGACTGTGTAAAAATTAACAAGATTGTATTTATATATAGCATTCAATTTATATATAGCATTCAACCGCGCATAACTCCGATTCAGATTACTCAAAAAATAAAACCAGAAATCACTTTTTTTCTTTCGTCAATATCAACAATATATCAAAATTTCAGATATTTTAAAAATAGTCGATTTTTTTGCGATGTACGTTTTCAAAACAATAGCCCATAACATTAATTATTTGTATGACATGAAATTTTATTATTATTATTGAAAATTATGGCATTATAAGTTTGTCAAAAAAATAATATCAAGTGTGTCAAAAGAATGATTTTCATTTATTTTTTAGCAAAAAATGAAATTAGTTATTTGTATGAAATGAAATGTATTATGTACATGAATTATTATTATTGAGAATTTTATTGCATTATAAGTTTGTCAAAAAAATAATGTCGTGTGTCAAAAAAATAATTTCATTTATTTTTTTTGATAATTATTTGGAAACAAAATTTAGCTCTTTGTCAACGTAAATATAATTGAACATGGAAATTTTTGAATTTGTTATAGTTTCTGAAATATTTTTGGAATTTTGGAAAAGTTTCAATTTTTGATTTTGTAAGAATTTTTGGAATATTTTTAGAATTTTGAAAAATTTTAAACTTTTGATTTTATCATAATTTTTATAATTTTGGAAAAAGTTTCAATTTTTGATACTGTTATAATTTTTGCAATATTTTTAGAATTTTGGAAAAAGTTTGAATTTTTAAGAATTTTTTGAATATTATTAGAATTTAGAAAAAGTTCATATATTTAATTTTATTCTAATTTTTGGAATATTTTTAGAATTTTGAAAAAAATAGAATTTTTGAATTCTATATATATTTTTGGAATTTTGAAAAAGTTTCAATTTTTGATTTTGTAAGAATTTTTGGAATATTTTTAGAATTTTTGATTTTATTACAATTTTTATAATTTTGGAAAAAGTTACAATTTTTGATTTTGTTATAATTTTTGCAATATTTTTAGAATTTTTGGAAAAAGTTTTAATTTTTGATTTTGTAATAATTTTTGAAATATTTTTGAATTTTGTTTGAAAAAAGTTTGAATTTTTGATTTTATTTAATTTCTACAATAATTTTGGAATTTTGAAAGAAATATGAATTTGTGATTTTGAATTATTTTCTCGAAACGCTAAATGGAGAGGTTGTTGAGTAGTTTGCTGATTGTATAATATTTTCACTAAATTATGTTAATTTATGATATGTTATAATTTTCCAACAACGTATTGATGTTTCGTGTTAGTTTTGTAATACATAAACAGAGATAAAAATACATATACTTTAACAAAAAGTTATGTTTGATATACATCGCTGCCCAAAACTAAAAACCATGTCCTCATAAAAGTTTTTTGGCAAAAACTGTATCAAAATCCTTAACCCTTGATATCACAGAGCTTGAGATTTCAGCCCCTTAATATTTTTTAATATGGATTAACATTCACAATAGACTAATACAGAATGCCAAATATTCAAAGCATAATGCATCAAGTCATCAACCAATACTAAAGCCTGCGCAAAATCTTTCACGTTTCACGAGTATTCATAAATTAAATGAAGCTCAAACTATTGCCGCAAAAGTCAACCCATTTCCCAAAAAGCTAATACATCAAATGCTGTTGAAGAAGTTTAAAATTGTGTAATATTCAATGCTTGAAATTATAAATGAATATTCATAATTACATTAAATAAATATAATGTTTCTCATTAAAATTTTTCTCATTGATATAATGGATAAACAGCAGCTGACTATACCAATAATGTTCATAACCATGAGTTTTTGTTTACGGAAAAATTCTTTGCGGGCGGTAAAGTAGAAGAATATAGTGCATTTATTTAACAGGCGTAAGGTTCAACTTCCAACCACGAAATGTAATACATATTTCACTTCATATCAATTACTCCACATTTATGAGTCCTAAATGGAGTATTGTTGTCAAGTTTGGGGCGCTGCATTTTTTACCATCCTGGCACTTTTGGACTCTATTCAAAAGAGTGCTATACAAATTGTGGGTGATCGAAATTTAACATAAAATCTTGATTCACTACAACATCGTAGGGCTGTTTCTGATCTCGTTGTGTTTCATAAATATCGTCACCAGCAGTGCTCGGATTAAATCGGATCCATCATGCCTCAAGCATATTCTTTTCTCCATAATACTCGTCAAACGATTTGTGCAAACAGTCAAGCTGTAAAAATCACTCACTTTCATGGTGACAAAATACAAAGGGACTTCTTGGGGTCCGTACAACGTACAGATGGAATTCTTTGACCGCATCAATAGTTTCGAGTGAATTCAATCCAAAATAAAATATGGTTTAAAAAAAGCGTCCACCAACACCTCAAAATGCTTGTTGTGGGACCGAGGTTGTAAAATGTATCTATATGTTGTTGTGACACAAATTGTAGTTCCTATAACACAACACTTTTATTAAAAAAATGTGGTGCGCAGTCTTTACATGCGGTTTAAATAAAACTTCTTTGGCCACTACCATACCCCTCACAGTAGCGAAAGAAATTTTACTTCAACTGCGTGTAAAGATTATACGCATTTTTTTTATTATTTGAATGAAAAATAAAAAAAAATATTTATTTAAAACATAAGGAAGCTCGATGTTTAAGTAAAAATGATACTGACACTAAAATTGATACGAAATGTAGAAATGTAGACGAAATGTAGAAATGATACTGACACTAAAATTGATACGTCTAACTCATATAATATTTAATATGAGCCTGAATAAAAAATATAAAACAATAAAAAATGATCGACTATTAAAATTTCATTCCAAAAAATAATGTTACATAATCAAAATGTATCGTATACTTGCTGAAAATAATATTCATTTGGCCTTATTATTTCATTGTTGTTTAAATTTCTTCTTTTTTTATTTTTTTATTATTGTTTGATGCAATTGTGTGAAATTATGTGTTGAAGATTTAAAATCAGAGTGTAGTATGATAGAGACGAACATATATGGGTTCATTAATCATTATAATTTATTTGAATGAGCGTCATTCCCGTTTGGAAACGTTACTTTCGTCCAAAAAAGATTTGAGTTACTTGTCATATCGCGCCTAAAGCACTTCAAAAAATGAGAGTAAATACCAGCAAAGCTCAATCGAGCACCTGTGCATATTTTTAACTAATGTGGACACACCAGACAGATCAAACGATCGAAAATCTAAAACTTTATCATACATAATAATGAGTTATCGTTTTTATAATAAAATAATAATTCAATTCTATCTACAGAACATTTAAAGATTCAAATACTTAAATAAATAAAGAATATAATTCTAAGCACAAAATTGAATATATTGGGTATTTTCTATCGTTTTCTTTTCGTTTTCTCAAGAGATTTTCGTACATTTGCTCAAGCATGGACAGAAAAAAAAATTAAATATAAATAAATACTGAAGAAACATAAGATTACAAATACACAAAACGTTAATGTTTATTTTGTCGAGAATTTAAAGAACAAGTTTAATTTGAAGACAAATAGAGAAAAAAATCCATAACAATTTGGATTAGAATCACTAAGAAAACACTTCGGAAAGATAAGGGAAATTCAATTTAATCAACATATTTGTTAAGTGGATTATGTGAAATTGAAATAAATATGATATTGTATTGGTGAATGTTGAGATATAAATAGGGTTGTAAGAGAGGAGTGAAAAAACAACTGTTGCTGGACTGTAAAAATATTTATAAACGGTGATATGGGACTATTTCTGCTGTTGGATACAGCAATATAATAATTGAGTGATTTATTATATTACACATTTAACAGTTTTATTAAAAATTTTTGTTATCATCATGATTCATATTGATAGTGTGAATATTAATTGAGGTGAGAAAATGGGAAAATCTACAGAGGAAATAGAATAAATCATTTTCATTTCAGGGAATAGTTTTTACTAAGAAATAGTTATTTGTTTAACTAGGCAGCAAAGTAGTAGATTGACTGCCGCGGCTGATAGTTCATAGCCGAGCGAGCGAGGCTAGGAATTCAGCCAAGGCAGTCAATCTACCTCGCTGCCGAGTTGAACATATAATTTTTTCTCCGATTAATTACAATGATATGTAATTTAATAATTATTACTTTAAAAATAAAGCAAAATTTTAAAAGTGAAAAAAAAAATCGATTAAAAAAATTTTTTTTTTAATCGCAATATCTGTTTATTTCTATGAAGTCTAATTATTTTGCTGCCTAGGCAGCAAAGTACTTGCTTTGAAAAAAATAAAAAAACGATCAAATGGTTTGTATGGTCTTTGTTATGTGCAAGTGCAACAAATAAATTAAAGTAAGACTACCATAATTCACTGCCACTGAAATTAATTCAATTAATTAAAAGAAATATATATCTCACGGTTCGCCTACCATGAGCTTAAACAAAAAGTGAACCAACATGAAATATTTTTTCATAGCAGTCTTCTTTGGGTCAAATAGAACCTTTGGGTTTTTGAAATCGGTTGGCGTTGGGGATTTCGAGATATCTCGTAAAAACGGATTTTTGACCGATTTTACCTCGATTTGGCAACTTAGGCTAAAATTTTTTTTTGTGAACTTGCCCAAATTTCACTGGAAAACTTAAAACGAATTAGGACTGAAAAAAATTGAAGTGAAAAAATTGGTATAAAAAGTAGAAAAAAACGATATTTTATTTTTTTTTTTTGAAATTTTTTAATAGGACAATTGGGCATTTTGAAACGTTTGGGGCGTTCGGCAGTCCTAATGTAATTCGTTTTAAGTTTTCCAGTGAAATTTGGGCAATTTCACCAAAAACAAATTTAGCCTAAGTTGCAAAATCGAGGTAAAATCGGTCAAAAATCCGTTTTTGCGAGATATCTCGAAATCCCCAACGCCAACCGATTTCAAAAACGGTTGAGTTTTGTTCTATTCGACCCAAAGAAGACTGCTATGAAAAAATATTTCATGTTGGTTGACTTTTTATTTAAACTCATGGTAGGCGAACCGTGATATATATATATATATATATATATATATATATATATATATATATATATATATATATATATATATATATATATATATATATATATATATATATATATATATATATATATATATATATATACATATATATATATATATATATATATATATATATATATATATATATATATATATATATATATATATATATATATATATATATATATATATATATATATATAAATATATTTATATATATATATAAATATATTTATATATATATATATATATATATATATATATATATATATATATATATATATATATATATATATATATATATATATATATTTATATATATATATATATGTCTCGTTTTAGTTTGCTACTCCTTGCTGTTCACAAAAGTAAAAATCAAAGGAAATCAGCAAAGGATTATGTAAATTGAATCTTGATTTAATAAATGTTTGCTATCTGATTGTGGTTGGTTAATACCAATTGGCATCGACAATAATTAGGATCCAGTTTCCACCCACACCCATTTTTAAGATCATACAGACCAAAGCTATCCATATAGATTTTTCAAAATTCAATCTCAGGTTATCACCAGAGTTCCTTCGAAAATGATAAAACGTTACCCTTCAGTCTGAGATGTTGAATTTATCATCAAAATACAATGAAATATAACAAAATATATCATCGAAACAATGATTTTCTGATAAACAATAAAAGTGTAAGATTTATGATTTAAAAAAACCTTTATAACTTTAACCACAACTGTTTCATACAATTTATCTCTACTCATGTTACAAAATCCAAACTGGTACACGTACATAATATTACACAGGCAACAAATCAATATAATATTACATTAATTTAAATATTATTTCATTTTTGCATGCAAAATATAATCGACTAACACGCTACGAGTATTATTTATTTAAAGTTTCGTTCATTGCATTTTAATTTAACAAATTCATATTTCCACTTTAATTTTCATAGCATTTGTGGTACTTATAAGTGTGTCTTATAAGTTCTTTGCCTGGATGATAATCAAACTTAATGTTTTTGGTTTGTTTTTTCTTCTCGATTGTGTATTTCTCAATATAGATAGCAATCGGCGGACAGAGACAAGGCAATTATTAAAAATACATTACAATATTTTGAAATTAAAAATTATGGTGTATAGGTTTTCCTGTTCCTTAAAATCAAACTCTCGTGAATATAATTACAGCAAAACAAATTTTCAATGCATAAAAGAAAGTAATACACATAAAAACTATAAATATATGTAATTTGTTTCCAAGCTATTATTTATTATTTTAAAATTTGCTAAATTAGGGGGCGTTTGATTAATTAACTTTTTTTATGTAAAAATAAAAATATTATAAAATGAAAACTATAATTTTATCGTAAACACAAACCTCTGTATTCAAATAAAATAACGATGAAAAACGATATAACAGTTTTCCGATTTCCTCAATTAATTAAATTCATGAACACGTTTTTCAAACTATCTTCCACGTTTTATTCGTTTTTTTGTTGTTTTAAATTAAATTGTTTTGACGTTTGAAATATGAAAACTAATGAAAAACGAATGATGAAAAATATTATAAATTTCCGTTGATTTATAAAAATAAAATTTTTAATTAACTAACAATTTGTTTAGTGAATATAAATTACATAATTATGAAAATGTAATTGAAGTAATTGCAAATCTTATTTTCAATTTGTGTTTAATAAATCCATATATAAAACGGGATACGGGATTGGATGATATGTATTTCCGAACAGTTGATTTATACCATTTGATTTACAGTAATTTTCGAAAGAATTAGCTTGAATTTGTGTGCTCTTTCCAATATCAGATGAAGGGGAAATGTAATTGTGATTGAATTAATGGGAACTATGTTACTCATTTTGAATAAGCGTCTACAACTATTAGAAAAGAGAACCCATAAATTGGCCCTGCGTAGTCTTTGTAGTTTTTGTTCAACCTTTAGCATGGTTGTTTAGGAATTGGGCAAGATTGTAACAATGATTTAGTTGCGAATTTTGCAGTCATTGCAAATTAATTGCATTCGCCAACATTATCTTCTGTTTGCTTGTTCATAATTGACCAATAAATAAAAGTACGGGATAATGACTTCATTCTACCTATGCCTGGATGATGTTTATGAATTTTTTTTAAAAATTATATACCACAGTGCTGTTTTTTTTTATTTTTTTTTCCTTTATCTCCATTTAGGAGCATAGGGCGTCTACTAGACTGGACCATCTAACTCTGTTGGGGGCAATCGCTTTCAGTTCACCCCATGTCTTGCCAATTTGTTTTGCTTCAGCTAGCACCGTTTTCTTCCATGTCATGGGTGGTCTTCCAACTCTCCTTTTACCTTGTGGATTCCACTCAAGGGACATTCTTGTTATATCTTCGACTGATTTCCTCAGTGTATGTCCTATCCATCTCCATTTTCTTTGTTTTATCTCGGTCTCAATGTCTAACTGCTCTGTCTGCCGTAGAAGTTCCTGGTTACTGATGGTGTTTGGCCAGAAGCATTTGATCAGTCTTCTCAGGCATTTGTTCACAAACACCTGTAGTTTATTTGTGATCTTTCTTGTTTGTTTCCAAGTTTCACACCCATACAGCAGTACTGACTTGACACATGCATTGAACATTCGTAGCTTTGTCTTTCTTGACAGGACGGATGCATTCCAGATCTTGTGAAGCATATTGAACGTATTTCTGGCTTTGTTAATACGTTGACTGATATCTTCTTCAGTCCCGCCTGTTTTTGCTACAGTACAACCAAGGTACACAAATTTGTCAACTTCATCCACTTGTGTATTGTTGATGGTAATTGGTGTTATCGTTTTGGTGTTCAATCTCATAGGCTTTGTTTTTCTGATATTAATGTTGAGACCGACTTCATGTGCAAGGGTTGATAGCTTCTGTATTTTCTGCTGCATGTCCGTATGTGTGTGTGTAAGTAGACAGATGTCATCTGCGTAGTCTAGATCATTGAGCCTTGTTGTATTCCATTGGATTCCATTTGCATCATTGAGCTTTCTCATGATACTATCTAGTACTATTAGGAATAGTAGCGGGGACAGTACACAGCCTTGTCTCACTCCTCGGTGGTTGTAGTATTCATCACTTTGCTGTCCTTTGTATTGTATTCTGTTTGCAGCATCCCGATACATTTCTTTGATTAGATCAACTATTTTCTTCGGGATGCCCATTTCACAAAGTGTCTTTCATATCGCGCTCCTGTTGATTGAGTCGAAGGCGCGTTCGAAGTCCACGAAGAGGAGATACAATGGTGAATTCCATTCATTTGATTGCTCTATGATGATACGGATTGTGTTGATATGATCGGTGCAGCTTCTTCCTGGTCTAAAGCCGGCTTGTTCATTTCTTAGTTTCATGTTAATTGATGGAGATATTCTTTCAAAAATGATCATCACTAGTATTTTCATTATTGTGTTGGGCAGAGATATACCTCTCCAATTTTTGCATTCTCTTAGATCGCCTTTCTTTGGGATTGTTATGGTTAAACCTTCTTTCCATTTGGTTCGTATTCTACCTTCGTTCCATACATCAGCTAATAGTGGTTTTAGAGCTTCTGCTGTTGTGTTTACATCTGCTATGAGTAATTCTGCTGATATATTATCTGTACCAGCAGATTTGTTATTCTTGAATTTCTGTATGGCATCTCTAACATCCCGTTCCGTTGGTGGATGGGTGCTGATAGTTTCGTTATAGTTGTCATCCGGAGACTGCAAATTATCTTCATGTTGGTGGCAGTTGTTGTTGTCTTCGAAGTATTCTTTTCATCTATTTAGCTGTTGTTCTTGTGTTGTGAGGGTTTGACCAGATTCATCCTTTATTGGTGGAGTGTTTGTATATCTGTTGGTTACCTTTCTCACGCATTTGTGTAGTGTGCGCATATTTCTATTAGCTGTTGCTGTTTCTGCAGTCTTGAGAATGTTTCTGTATATCTTCTGCGATCATTCCTTGCCATCTTTTTAACTCGTTTTGCTGTACTTTCATATTTGTTGCGGATCTCAGTTGTGTTCTGGTGACACAACTGCCACTTGAGCTGACGACGCTCTTCAATTTTCTTCCATGTATCATCGCTAATCCATGGTTTCCGTGATTTGTCTTGGTATCCTAGCACATCTGTAGCAGTTTCGACGTAAGCTTCTTTAACTTGTTTCCATTTTTCATCGATGCTGGTGGTTTCGTTGTTTGGTAGTTTGGCGATCTGTTGATTTTAAATTTCCTCTAACATGACTTGTTGTGTTTTACAGCGGCTGGTTTAATATTGAATGTTGCAATTACCAGTTGATGGTCTCTGTGTATGTCTGCTCCTCGCTTTGCTCTGACGTCTTGTAGTGAGGATAGAAACTTCTTATTCACCAGTACGTGATCAATTTGATTCTTGGTTCTTCCATTTGGTGATGTCCAAGTGTATTTATGTATGTTCCTGTGTGGGAGCTTGCTGCCTCCTATGAATAGTTGATTTGTGACACAACAATCGATGAGCCTGTCTCCATTATTGTTACGTGTTGATTCTAGTGCATGTTTGCCCATGACTGATTCCATTCCGGTGTTGTCGGTTCCAATTTTGGCATTGAAATCACCTTGTATTATTTTGATGTCATTTCGGTGTGCGCTAGCCAGCGTTGCTTGGAGCTGTTCGTAGAATTCATCTTTTGTCGCATCATCAGCTTCTTCGGTAGGTGCATAGCACTGTATGATCGTTGTATTTCTAATTTTCGATTGGAATCTTGCTGTTATTATTCTGCTACTGATTGGTTTCCATTCGTGAAGTGCTTTCTTTGCGTTGATATTAATATTCCTACGCCTTGTTCATGTGTATTGGATTTACCAGAGAATATCATGTAGTTTCCTTCACTTGTTATTAGCTCTCCGCTGTTTTTCCATCTTACTTCACTGAGTCCTAGTATCTCGATGTTATATTCTTTCATTACTTTCTCAACTTGTGCTAACCGCGATGTTTCTTTCTATCAGAGTTCTGACATTCCAGTTTCCTACTCGTGTCCGGGTACGATAGCTAAGGGTCGATATTTGATTATTCCGGTTTGTTTTGTTTTGTTTCTTTCTAGTGTACGTTTCTTTAATCATTTGAATTTTGGATTCACCTTTCGGATTAACGGGTGATTGGGCCATCGAATCCTAGCCAGTTTCCAGGGCTGCTGGATAAGGTATACTGGCATACCGTGGGCGAGATATTCCTGCTGCAATGTGATTCAATCATATTTCCATATTTTTTCTGATGAAGTTCCCAAGCGGTCACCCGTTTAAGTTCGGACCCTTCCCAGTGTTGCTTAGCTTCCTTGTTAGTGATGTTGTTGACTTATCCACTTCTCCACCACAGTGCTGTAGAAATGACAATTCTATCCCAAAAAAAAAAAATAAACAATCATTTGATATTGACAATTCTTCTCTACGGTGGTAAAATTGCTTAATGTTTAAATCTTCGTTTCCTTTTTCATAATGTTCTCAATTTTGCACCATACAAATATAATTACTTACAATTACTTTTTACAATGTCTTGTCTTTCCTAATTTTAACTTGTATCATTTTGAAAGTTACCGGTAATTTACTTATACAGCATTCGTTAAATTCCTGGTATTGTTTCTCTGCCTTGATTGATGTTACAACAAATTCTTCATTCTGCTTCACGTCCCCGCATAACCAAAGGAATCTGTTGAAATATAATGTATTTCAAAATAATAAGCATGCAATTATTCCCTATCTCTGAAGACGATTTGCTTAATAAACTGGAATACACTCAAGCTCAAAATGCTAATAGGTTTTTGGTTGATTCATTACAAAAATTATTAACTGAAATATCCCTCAATCCTAAATCTACAATTATATCATTTTGCAAAATGTTTAGGTTTTCTATATCTGAAACATAACCACAAGCCAATATATTTTCGACCATTAAATTCATAGTTAGCGTCGAACTCGCACAACAAATTTAATGTATCTCCTGATGCTGACTACGTCTTACTTGATGGTGCTCTGATTTTTCCGATGCATTGACTTTTTTTTTGTGATATGATAGTAATATCTACAGCTTAATAATTATTAATTATTTCGTATAATTATTTAACTGGTATATTGTTAATCTTGATTGTGATAAACATTCTTTGCTGTTCGACATTTACCTTATTAACAAAACTTTACTGTTTATTTTACTGGTGTTTTTGCTTCCGTTTAGCGTTGAATAACCTTATAACTAATGTATTTTTTTGGAAACTGCTGGCGTGTTACTGTATCCTTCTATATATATGACCAACACAGTAACATGAATAACATTTGTGATTTTCATATGTGCAATATTTTAATTGCCTTTAAATTAACAAAAATAAGAAAATGCTGCATTCGAAAGCTACTTTTGATTTAGAATTTTACATCAATATATAAAATACTTGAATTGAATACATTTTTATTGACTTTAATAATCATATCAAAAGTACTACAGTTAATTCTACAAACTAGTAGTATGCTTGATATTCTAGATGTTTGTAACAACAGCATTGACTGTCGCAATAACATTAAGTTTATTCATTTGACAGTTAAAGTTTTGTGCATTTCTTTAAAAGTAGCGATACAATCGATTTAACTAAATAAAACGTCGGAGCCAAAACAATGTCATTTTATTCGAATTTGCCTGCAATTTTGTCGGATCTACCACGATTATTTTTTGGTGCGCTTATAAATAAAGTTTTTGCATAGATTTTGTTGACGTAGAAGCAATGATTTCAAAAAGTGGTAATAAAAAACGCTAGCATATAATTTTTAATTTTTATTTTTAAATATATGAATGAAAAATAATCAGAACTCTAGCTTATAAGTTCGGATATATAAAAAATTAGCGATCAAATAAGTTTACAAGTAAGCTTATTTGATCTCTAACTTATTTGATCGCTAATTTTTCATATGTCCGAACTGATCAGCTAGAGTTCTGATTATTTTTCATTCATATATTTAAAAAGAAAAATTAAAAATTATATTTTTTTTTTTTAATAAAATGTGTTGTGTAATAGGGTTTAGAATATGTGCCACAACAGCACATAAATACCTTTTAAGACCTAGGTCTAGACCTGGGTCCCACAACAACTGGCGTTCTAAGGTGTTGATTAACGCTTTTTTTTAAACATCTGTGGGTTGTAGCCACCTGAGACTAAGTGTTCCGGCAAACTATTCCATTTGTACGCAGTTCGGACAAAGAAGTCTCTCTGCGATCTGCCAGTATGACAGCGCGGGATCTTTACCGTTTCACTGATTGCGGTAGCCGATTGCCGAGTGGAACGGGGGTAAGAATAAGTTTGAGGCATGATGCCGCTGATTTCATCTGAGCACTGCTGATGACGATATTTGTAATAAAACAACGAGGTCAGCAACAGTGCGACGATGTTGTAGGGAATCAAGTTTTGATGTCAAAGTTCGATCACCCACAATTCGTATAGCTCGTTTTTGAACAGAGTCCAAGAGGGCCAAGATGGAAACAGAGGCAGCACCCCAAACTTGACAGCAGTACTCCATACAGCATTTCTCATTACCACTTTTTGAAATCGTTGCTTCTACGTCAACAAAATGTCTACGCAAAATCTTTATTTATAAGCGTAGCGAAGCACGCCCTCCTAGTTCAAATTAATTCCTTAGTTACTTGAGTTTAATTGCACACAAAAATCCTGAATAAATAAAATTCCCCAAAATGTTGGCAAATATGCAAGCGCGCATATATGAATAATTGATAATATCATAATTGACCAAGTATCGATCATTGATTTTCGCATTGATTGGAAACAATCAAAAATGACTATACACTCGTGACTTAGAATGTTGACTATAATAGAAATATTACACATCCTATGAATTCACACAATAGTACTGTCAAGAAAATTCAATGCAAAAAAATCTTCATTTCAAATATAACTTTTACACTAATTATTGAAACATTATTTGATCGGATTCATAATTTTTGGTTAATAAAAGTTATAGAAATTATAGATTGTGTCACACCAACGCACAGATTTTAAAGAATAAGTAACTAAACAATAAATCCTATCATATATCAAAATACGACTTAGGCCAATATTTCTTGATAGAATAAAGGAACTAAAAATAAAATAAAAGGGTAAAGAGCAAATTTTTTAGAAAAATTTGCACGAACAAAGCAAAAATTAATCCAGTTAGTAATTAGTGGCATATTCCTTAATCATCAAATTAGCAAGTGGAATATCACCTACTACCAGTGGTATGTGATATCTTACATTAACTCAAATTCCATTAACTCAATCAGTGTTATTTAACGGCACTGTCATTAAATACAATCAACAGCCAAAGTACCTGGGCATTACACTCGATAGAACTCTTTCTTTTAAACTCCACCTAGAAAATACGTCAAAAAAACTTAAAACGAGAAACAATATATTGCACAAACTGGCAGGCTCCACAAAGGGTGCTACTCCAGCTACCCTCCGAACAACTGCTCTAAGTCTGTTTTACTCATTGGCTGAGTATGGCGCACCAGTCTGGTTAAATAGCACACATGCTCAAAAAGTTGACAGCCAGCTGCATGCCACGATGCGTACTATAAGTGGTACTATCAGATGCACCCCTTTACCTTGGCTCCCTGTGTTAAGCAATATTGCTCCACCTGCACTCAGACGATTGCATGCTTTCATGCGTGAACATAAAAAGGTAACCAACAACATCACGTTACCCTTGCACGAATATTACGGTGACCACACTCGTTGTCGATTGAAGTCAAAAAAGCCTCCACATAAAACTGCCAGCAACCTGCTGGCAACTAGTTTTAATATCTTGGATGCATGGGACACCTCCTGGCATCATTACAACACAACTGGCCTTTCTATAACTAACCCGACTTCTACCCAACCTGGTTTCGATTTGCCACGTCATACCTGGACCACATTAAACTGAATAAGAACGAATCATGGACGTTGTGCTGATTCTTTCTACAAGTGGGGCATTGCAGAGTCCCCTGAGTGTGACTGCGGCGCTCCACAACAAACTATAAAACACATTGCAACTGTGTGTCCAATTCGCCGTTACAATAGCAACATCTCAGATATCCATTTGGCAACTCCCGATGTAGTAGCATGGATAGACTTGCTCGATGTAAACATCTAATGTTCAAATGTACTGCCCAATGTTCAAATATTTTACTTTTTATTTTTTTACTTAAAAGACGCGCAATCAAATCGATTGTAAGTTCATTTAATGTGTATCCATGTTTTGTTTTAGGTAGATTTCATAGAAGAGTCTACCTATTTTTTAAGTTTAATTTTTAATGTGTCACAAAAAAAACCATACGCTAAATAAACTCAAATTCCAATAGTATGTACCGGATGGAGTCACTGTCACACCCATAGATCAAAAATTTAAAAAAATAAAGTTGAACATCAACAAAAATTTTGTATGAATATCAACTCACAAAAACATTATGAGCTATACCATTATTCCTTTAGAAATTTATCAACTCAAAACCATCTCATGTTCAAAAACAATAAAAAACCAACTTGAAAATTACTTCTCCATCTATTTCTGACCTAAAAATCCACATTAAATAAAAGAATACATAACAATTAACTCTTTTCTTATCATATAAAAAATAAAGTTTCATAAAAAGAACTCAGATCTCTAGCTGATAAGTTCGGATGTATGAAAAATTAGCGATCAAATAAGTTTTCAAGTAAGCTCATTTGATCTCTAACTAATTTGATCGCTAATTTTTCATATATCCGAACTGATCAGCTAGAGTTCTGATTATTTTTCATTCATATATTTAAAAAGAAAAATTAAAAATTATATGCTAGCATTTCTCATTACCACTTTTTAAAATCATTGCTTCTACGTCAACAAAATGTCTACGCAAAAACTTTATTTATAAGCGTAGCGAAGCACGCCGGGCCCTCCATAAACTCACTCATACCATTATCACGTCGAATCAATTCTATCT
>CAVNZG010000329.1:74915-126911 GCA_963693315.1 Diogma glabrata
AGTTCATTTATGAATAAATGCTCCTTTACAAACAATATACAAACAGCAAAATATAACAGCTCAACTCAACACCCAACTTAAGCAATCTCATCCATTTCCATGTTTTTAACTCAAAATGAAGTGAAAATGTTTTTAAAACAAAACTGATTACAGAAACAACAATACACAACACAACAATAAATTACTTAAACGATTCTTTTAATGAGGATTTTCATATGAATTGTAAGCAATTTTATTATATCAAAGTTAAATTAAATTTTTTAATGTATTTTGTTTCAGAATACAAAGCAGAAACATAACCATAAAAGTTAAAAAAACGTGATCGTCAAACAAACGAAAAAAAAAACATCAGAACCTACATAAAATATAGCAAACCAAAAACCAAAGAATCATGATTTTAATGAAGCCATATAAAGTTTAAACGATAAAATAAGCACGAAAGATCTAAATATTCAATCTTAGGTTACCAAAAACTCTGGTGATTACGGTCTAAGTTCGTTACCATAAAATTACATTAAATCAAAAGAAGATCTTCTACTAAGATAGCCGTACAATTTTCAATTAACTGTTTAATTAAACGGAAAACTTTTACCGAATTATCATAAGAAAACAGATTCAATTCACAAAAGAAACCTCTTATGAAACAATAATTTAGTATCGCATAATACAGAAAAGATATCTGGAAGCTCGCGAAACTTTTTTTTATTTTTATATATTTTATTTTTTATTTACAGGTAAAAAGTTTAAGATTGTTGATTTTTTTGCTTGTTGCAAAGAAAAATTTTATAAAATGAAAATCAAAAGTTTTGTTGTAAATTTTTACTTTTACAATCTTTTACGCAAAAAGCTCGTGAAATATTTACAGAAAATGATTCTTTTTTTTTTGTACATATTTGAATAAAAATATTTGTCTTTGATGTTTAAATTCCACGAATAATATGGAATGTCATTTTCAACTTTTGTTGTTGTGAAATTTAGGAAGGGGGAGTGAACAGGAGTTATGTCATACCTAAAACTTTGCTTTGATTTTATGGTTAGATATGGAGGGTTAGTTTTATTATTGGATAAACTATAGAAGAAGTACAGGAATGATTTTAGTAAACGTGTAGTTTGTCAAAATAAAACTTAAAAATTTTAAGATAAAGTTTTGATAGAAATGATTGCAAGACACAGATGTTAAGGAATTTTATGAGTTTAGTGAGAAATCAGGATTCAGAACGCGGGCGAATAAGCTGCCATATTTATATATTTATCTTATCTTATAATAGTTCTAAAAGATGTATCTAGATTTAACATAAGAGATCCGAATGTTTTATATATAAGCACTTCATTAAAAATTTTTAGAATGCATTCTCCACTTTTTAGAATTCAAGATACTCACAACAAAAAGTCTAACAGAATTGATTTGTTTTTTTGCGGATAGCGACGGATAGCGACGTTTACAAAAATCATATCATTAAAAGTATCTAGTTTGAATAAATATAGTAGAGCAATTTCACGCAAGTTCAGCAAATTTTTGGGAAATTTTGACTTGACCCCTTTTAATTTTGATTATTTTTTGTTTATAGATAGTCTTTCATAAATAAAAAATACGAGTTCTCCTAGAATTTTTTTTTTCGACCAGGGGTCTTCACAGGGTGCCCCTCAATTTTTGGTTATTTTGTGATGTGAGTGTATTTTGACGAGCGATTGTAGAAAAACTACTGAATCGATTTTCATAAATGATATGTCGTTGAATAGGTATTAAAACAAAGTTTCTAAAAATATACACTGTTAATTTTTTGAAATAATTTTTAACGGTGTAACATAAGAAAAAAACGGTGTAATTGAAAAAAAGATGGCATAGCCTCTTTTTTTTTTAACAAAATTGAAGCTTATTTTATATCTAACAACTTGTGAAAGTTTAGGACTAGCGATATTTTTTGTTTTAAAGATAAAATTCGTTGTGCATATGACTGTCGGGAATCAGTTTTTTTTGTTCTGAAGGAAAATTATAAAAATGGCGTTATAAACTAAAAGATTTTTTTTATGTTAAATATCAAATATTTTATTATTAAATGAACTTTTTAAAAAGCAATTTCAGTCAAGTTCAGCAAAATTTTGCGACATTTTAATCGAAACACACTAATCGAAATATCTTTGGCAAACTCGGTCGTTGATCTGGCAACAATCAATAGTCATGTTTTGGTTGAGTTAAAATTGAACATATTTCAGTCACCACAATTGGAAACTTTCAGGCTATCATTTACATTTATGGCAGAGTCTCTCCGGGCGGGCTTTATTCGTTCATGCCTTTTCCCTTTTAAAGATAGGAAAACAAATGACATCATCTATCATCTGAAAAATTATTTATTGGGTTGCTGGTGATTTTAATTTAAAAGTAAAAAATTAAAAATAAAGTGGTGACAAAACTTAACCTTGTGGTACATCAGCGTTAGTTAATTTAGACGCAGAAGAAAAGCCATCAATGGATACCGAAATGTATTGGTCGGTGAAAAAGTTTTGAATAAACTACGCAACTGCGGGGTTAAATCCGTACGCTACGCGCTTGCTGATCAGGTTTGCAGCCCGGATTTAATCAAATGCAAATTGACAACCAAATTGTAATTAAAGTGAAAAATATTATTAAACTTTGCCTTAAACAACAGAAAATTACTGATTATTTTTCAGTAAAAAAATTGTCCATCGCAGATTAACCTGAGTAGGCCAATATTCAGACATTCTCATCCGAAAATATTAACATACATTTGTCATATTAACATAATATTAACACATATTAACATACATTTGTCATTTATTTTAAAAGTGCCACAAGTGAATATATACAGCACCGAAGTTTTATACTCATTTCGGATATAAACGATCACAACAGTACTACAGTCCATCTTTTCATTACAAAACTTATTGAATTCATCAAAACGCATATAAATTCTAATATTACAAAAATAATTTATAACACTGACGGTGCACCTTCTCAATACAAAAATAAACATAACCTAATTAACTTATGCTACCATAAAAAAGACTTTAAGGTTGATGCTGAATGGCATTTTCATGCTACCAGCCATGAAAAGGGACCTTGTGATAGAATTGGTGGTACACTGAAGCGTGCTGCACACCGTTATAGTATGGCGAGCGAAGATAATATTATTGATACACCAAAAAACTTTTCGAATGGGCTTTAAAATGGGAATCTACCATTAACTTTGGATACGCCGATGAAAATGAATATCAATTAACAAAAGAAAAATTACAAAATCGATATAAAAATGCGATTACTATAAGTGGAACTCAAAAATTTCATTCTTTTGTACCAGAAGATACTAAGACAATAAATGCAAAAATGTTTTCCAACTCAAAAGAAACTTTTGAATGTAAAATAATTAAATAATTTTTAATAACTATATTTATTTTCACATATATAATTTGTTTGATATTTTAAAAAGTTTATTCAATAATAAAATATTTGTAATTTAATGTTGAAAAACAATCTTTTACTTTATGATTCCATAATAACATAATACGAACATAATCCTTCTCCAGTCAAAAGTTCCTAAATAGATTTAGTTGTTTATACGACTTTTTTGTTTGCAGTCAAGACTGTCAAATTATTTTTTATAAGAGTGACAAGTGATTACTAAAAGTGATAAATAAACATTTCATTTTTTATGCCATCTAATACAAAGAAAATAATTGCAGAAGTGCTTTCCTATTCAAAAGAAACTTCTGTTTGTTAAATAAGTAAATCATTTTTAACAATTGTATTTATTTTATTTATTGTACTACATATATAATTTTATAATATTTTAAAAAGTTCATCTAATAATAAAATATTTGATATTTAACATAAAAAAAAATCTCTTAGTTTATAACGCCATTTTTATAATTTTCCTTCAGAACAAAAAAAACTGATTCCCGACAGTCATATGCACAACGAATTTTATCTTTAAAACAAAAAATATCGCTAGTCCTAAACTTTCACAAGTTGTTAGATATAAAATAAGCTTCAATTTAGTTAAAAAAAAAAAAAGAGGCTATGTCATCTTTTTTTCAATTACACCGTTTTTTTCTAATGTTACACCGTTAAAAATTATTTCAAAAAATTAACAGTGTACATTTTTAAAAACTTTGTTTTAATACCTATTCAACGACATATCATTTATGAAAATCGATTCAGTAGTTTTTCTACAATCGCTCGTCAAAATGCACTCACATCACAAAATAACAAAAACTTGAGGGGCACCCTGTGAAGACCCCTGGTCGAAAAAAAAAATTCTAAGAGAACTCGTATTTTTTATTTATGAAAGACAATCTATAAACAAAAAATAATCAAAATTAAAAGGGGTCAAGTGTGAAATTGCTCAGTATTTTTTTTTTTATATTGTATTTACTATTTTGTACGTTTTATAAGTTATTTATGTATATTTGTTTAATTTTTAGTAATTAATGCTAACATGTAATTGGAACTTGTGTCTGTATGTTAGTATATACATGTGTGAATAAATAAATAAATAAATAAATAAAATAAAAACAACGAGGAAACGAAAAAAGTATTGCGACGCTAATGCATCATAGGCTATAACTACACCACAACTCTAGAAACAAAATGTTCTGGATATAAAGGGAGCTAAAATTCATTATATGCTTCAATTAATGGCTAACCGATGTTATAAATGCTGCGTAGTTCTAATTATAAAAACATTAAATAAATCTGTAGCTGTAGCTGTGACAGCACATAAATTTTCTTGTACGAATAGAAAAAGTAGAAAAAATTTTAACCGGAAGTGACAAACCGCCCGACTAGCATTATTTAAGGGCTCAAATCTGGACCGGATACGGATTTCCCTACTACTGATAGGGGTCGTATCAGGCACACTGAACAGGTCCTGATCAGAAATGTAACGCCTTAAACTATCCAAATCGGATCAGGCAGCCTTACTAGAAACGGACCAGGACCGGATCATTTAAAATAGGGAATTTTCTTTAACATACAACAGAAAAATTAGAAGTTTTACTATACTATATACATTAGAAACAAATGTTTATAAAAATATTCTAACTTTATACTTACCTATATATATTCATAACGCAGAGAAGCGATAACTAAAGTAGATGTGAAATTTTGTAAACTATACATATATGTAAAATGGATAATACTCTAGTGAATGTTAACCAAATGGAATTTATTAAAATGAAATAGGGCTCAGATCAGGACAAATAGGGCAAACCTTAATTGGAAAGTCAGATATAATTCTGATTCGGCCCTGGTCCGGCATTTACTACTAGGGATGAGATAGGTTTACGAAATCCAGGCCGAATCAGGATAAATACGACACGCCCTAGTAGTGAAATGAAGTGTGATTTCTGATAGGGGCCGGATGCAAATACCCTATTAGGATTTACTTTATTACACCCTGATCTGGCTCGAGTCATAATAGGGCATACCTGAACAAATTGCTAGTCGTGCGGAAGTTGGTATGCAGAAATATTGAAAATAGTACCAAAACCTTATATTCCAAGTCTCAATAAGATTGAAAGCTAGGATTAGAAGTTATTAAAGATTTAAACTTACAGGTGTTCGGGAGACCCCCCGCTATTTTGTCCAATTTTGAAATGAATTCAGATTTTCCATTTTTTTTCGAGTTAACCTGGATCATATACCAAAGTTTGATCGAAATCCTATGCGTTTTTGCTGATAAAGGGTACAATACAACAGTCTTAAATTTAGAATCGATTAGGTTTGTGTCAAAAGTATGACCGTTTCTTCGAACGTAATTACAGCATTGTTAAGTGCTCGATAAAGATGATTCTAATGGATCTCACATCTGATTCCCAAATGCCCTCAAAATGTGGACTGCTGGCTTGATTGAAATAAAAAGTAATTTCGTTCTGAGAAAGAAAATTCTTTATATTATTGATATGATTTTGATATATATATATATATATATATATATATATATATATATATATATATATATATATATATATATATATATATATATATATATATATATATATATATATATATATATATATATATATATATATATATATATATATATATATATATATATATATATATATTAGGGTGTCCCAGAAAATTTAAAATTGTTTTTTTTTAACGCATACCCTTTAATTTTTTTTCTTTTGTGTCAAAACAACTGTAAAAAAAATTTCATGCAATTTAAATAACAGTAACCCGTGCCGACTTGGACCTAAACATCCTCAATACTTGATTGTGTACTTTAGCGCGCATACCTGTTTTGATGTGCTCATAATTTCTAAATATCTTGTCGGTTATACGAATTTTTCTTGAAAAATAAATATGTCCGTCAAACTAGGTAGTTCTAAACAAAAAATATACATTAAAGGTAACCCAAAACTTCCTTCAGATGGGCAAGCTCTCGTATAGTATTGTTGCATAATATATTGTTTTTTAATATAATACATTTCATACGAAAACAAAGAACAATTTTTGTGCCAAAACTGAATAATTCTATAAACACGCTTGGAATGTTATTTTAGACTGAAAACTCAAGACAAAGTGCAAATTCTCTGCTGTGATACTATAACTGCTTCTCATACACATCGTATGTGTGCGCGTTGAAAAAAATCAATATAGAAAAACTTATTTTCGCTTGCAACCATCACATGTACGAGCTGCTGTTAAAAAGTCTTTTTGAAGTGAAAATAAAACAAGTGCCAATAATAAGCCAGGACATTCCACTTTTTCAAAAAATTAGAGATCATTGGCAAAAAGTTGATCTCCATAAAATAGAGAAAAGGTAGAATGGTGCCTGTTTCCAAAATTGATAAATTGAAAGTAGATTAAATAATAATAGAAATAATAATTAAAAAGGAGATATCAATGCTTAAAGCATTTCAGCTGTATCGTTCCGATACAGCTAAAAGAGCGGTCTAATTAGTGCAGGACTTGCATTGTTTAATTACAATTGAGGCAATATTTGTTATGTTGCGTACAAAAGCACAAGATGTTATATCCGGACTGTAAACAGCAAACATTGAAAAGAAAATATACTCAGTAATAGTTGTTGCAATGAAAAATAATATTAAAATATGGAGGGACTGAAATCTCAAGCTCTGAGATATCAAGACTTCGGTCTGGATTAAGGATTTTGATATAGTTTTCGGCAAAAAACTTTTATGACGACATTGCTTTTAGTTTTGGGCAGCGATGTATATCAAACATAAAACTCTTTGTTAAAGTATAAATATTTTTTTATTTCTGTTTAGAAATTTATTACAAAACTAACACGAAATATTAATAAGTGCTGGAAAATTATAACAGATCATAAATTAATATAACTTAGGGAAAAGATGAAACACCCAGCAAACTACTCAAAAACCTCTCCATTTAGCGTTTCAAGAAAATATTACAAAACCAAATATTCATGGTTCTTTCAAAATTCAAAAAATATTGCAAAAATTAAAATAAAATAAAAAATTTAAACTTTTTTTAAAGTTCTAAAAACATTCCAAAAATTATATTACAAAATCAAAAATTTAAACTTTTTTCAAAAATTCAAAAATTTTTAAAATATTCCAAAAATTATAACAAAATCAAAAATTTCCATGTCCAATTTCATGTTCGATAACATTTCATGTCAAACAAATAATTAATTTCATATTGTTCCAAAAAATTAAGTAAAATGAAAATCATTCTTTTGACACACTTGACAACACTTTTTTGACAAACTTATAACGCAATAATCTAGATTTTGGTTTCACATACCAATACCGACCATCAAAATTTCTCTAAATTCAATGTTCCTGTTCGCAATCACTTCAAATGAACGTTTTTAGCAAAAAATAGGCATATTTCCTTGTTTTGACATACTTGACGTTTTTTTTGGACACACTTCCCGTACAGTTATCGAACACATCGTCATTTTGGCTGTTACAATTGAGTAATCCTATTTTTAGAGACAAAAATTTTTGAGATCCCTTCCAATGAAATAATTTCTCAAATAATTGCACAGTAATCGCAGTAAAAGCTCGTATGTTAAAGTTCAACTTCAAGTCGGCACGGGTTATCGTCATCCAATCGCAGTAAAACTTTTATTTTAAGTTTTTAAGGTTAATTGGAAAAAATTTAGCGGGTATGCGTATAAAATTTTGCAAAAAAATTTTTTTGCTCTATGTCTTGGGACACCCTAATATATATATATATATATATATATATATATATATATATATATATATATATATATATATATATATATATATATATATATATATATATATATATATATATATATATATATATATATATATATATATATATATATATATATCTGTAGGTGGGAGGTAAACTACACCAAGTCCAATTTTTTCAAAATACGTTTTTTTATACTGGTAGAATCAGGCTTTTGTTCTCTACCGAGAGGTTAAGAGCGCTTAGTCCTAACTAGTGTAGTTTTCGAGATAGAACAATTTTAAATTGTCCAAGTCCACGGTAAATAGTCCATTTTCAAACCTGTCTCCTGTAAAATTTTAAAAATGTGACTTAGTGTAGTTTACCTCCCACCTACAGATATATATATATATATATATATATATATATATATATATATATATATATATATATATATATATATATATATATATATATATATATATATATATATATATATATATATATATATATATATATATATATATATGTAGCTCATAAAATTGGTTGAATTCTCTTTTAGATTAAAAAAGTTAGTGCTATTATCTGACGTAATATCAATTGGTACACCTTGTCGCGAAATCAATCTTTGAGGAGATGGAATGAAGGTTTCTAACGTCATATCACGAAGTAATTCGAAGTATGTAGCTTTGGTGACGAAACATATAAACAAGCATATGTATAGCCGTTTATTACATGGAGCTCGTCCTCATCCAATTTTGGATTTTAAGAATATTGGTCCAGCATAATCAACTCCGATATGCAAAAACGGACGACTGGGTGTAATTCATGTTATCGTTATACTGCCCATAAGTTTCTTGTTGTTGCAGCTCGTTGTTTTTCAACATGTTTACAATATTTTTGTCTTAAAAGGCTTCTAAACAGAGTTGGTCCAGGATGTAGGTATTTTATACGCATTTCTCGTTTAACTAAATAATTTAGAACGTGCTTGATTTAGGTATATTGATATTTGCATTTCTATCTCCCACTCCAAGGTTCACTCTTTCATCCAAAAACGGAGTTAAATAAATTAATTTGGATTTACTTTTGACCTATGTAGCCCATTTAATGAATTTATTTCTTATAGAAATAATTGTCTTTGTGCCCAGTTGATGCATATTTTTTAGCCTTTCTTGGCATGTTTACTTTAGATAAATTGCGATTTGGCTTGATCCCGTGTAATATACATGCTAGAAAGCTGTTTATAGATTTTTAATAGACATTTTCTTTTAAACTATGTAACGTACAGTTCACCGAAGTTAATTATGTAACGTTGACAGAATTTATCCTTCACTTATTTGTACAGGACCGCTCATTTTTCGGTTGCTTCAGCGATGGTGTAGGTATTTCCAGTACAACAGAAAGATCTTGATAGAGCGGGTAAAAATAGAAAAAAAATTCACGTGGTCACTGTGCCAAAATGCAACCTCTCTCACTCTCTCAACAAAAAAAATTAATTATTCATATTTAACCAGGATTTATTCTTTTCAAACTTGCAAAAATTGTTTTCCTCTTCATATTCATTCATTTTGTTTTAAATTTGATATACAAAATTTATCAAGTTATAAATCAAAAAAAATAATAGTTACTTACTAATACCATCACCAACAATTTCCTATTCTAACTAAAATATAAGACAAGCATAAACACATATAATTTTTGTTTTGTTTTTGATCTAATGAGTTGATATGTTGAATTATGATTTTGTGATATTATTTATAATTAGACGATGATAAAAAAAAATAAAAAATGATAAAAAAAATATGATAAAATTTAAGGATAAAAAAAATAAAATCGATGTCCAAATAATTTTAAATATGCCGATGAATTTGATATAATTTTTTTTAAAATAATGAGATAATGATGATGGGGATGTCACAACAAAACAATATAATAATCTTGCTGTCGATATTTAGTTGCATAATCAAATTAGTCTATTAATCAAATGTCGCTCGAATAGATCAGACGGGTTATTTTTGATTTGCATTGGATCTATTATTATATTCATAAATTCACAAATGTTAAGATAATAATAATTTTATTAAAGTTTTTCCTATAGATTTAAATAAAAAAGTGAAGTTTTCTTACTAAATATAAAAAAATAAAATAAATTCCTAATTTCTTTAATTTAGAAAAACATATTAGAGAAATATAAAAATATATTATTAAATGCATAATTCATTTTTTGTAACACATGCGTAAAAACTATTCAATTTTGTACTACAATAGAATAAAAGAAAAAACTACTTTTCCGCACATATGACTACAAAATATTTTGTAAGCCTGGGCCGTATCGCCGCCTTCATGTGAGATTTGTAGTTAAATCTATCCACATATCTATCTATATATAATATTTTTATAGCACTAAAATATCAAAATAATAATTTAAATAACTTACCATATAGTTAAAACAACTTAAACACATTGCATCATTTGAATTGCAAGAAAAAACAATACATTTAGGTTTTCAAAGTTCACAATTTTGACAGCTCAGTTGGATTACTATGTGTTATTTTAGTTGGATTTTTATGTTGATATTTTTGAGCTAGCATAATTTAAAACTTATAACTTTGTTAAATAAATGATATAAACAATTAAATAAATATTTATAAATTTTACGCACTTGTTACAAAAAATAGTGTGTATTACTAGTGCGAATGCATTTTCCAAACGTGAGTTATTTGCCACACTCCCTGCCGTCGTGCGGCAAACTAGCTCCTGTTTGGAAAACGCATTCGCACTAGTAATACAATCTAGTAATACTAGTAATACTATTGTGTTAAACCGGAATTTTATTTGAAACAAAAGTTTATATTACATCAACATAGTAAATATATTTTTGTGAGTACATTTTGCAAGCACCTACTTTATTTTAAAATGATCAACGACCTTAAAAATATTGCTCGACAGCTCTGGCAAAAATTGCCAAAAATAAAAATGGAACATCTTCGGACTTACTAAATGCAATAGGGGTATAAATAATCGTTTTCACTCACTTCAAGGACAAATGGAACGTTTATTCACGGAAATTAAAAATAAACAAATAGAAGTTGTTAATTTATATTCCAAGGTTAATACTTGTGAGCAAAATATAGCCAATATTCAAGCCGAATTGGAGTGGTATAAGCAAAGGGATCTAGCAAATATTGTGATAGTATCTGGTGTTAAGATTGATGTACCAAAAGAAGCAATTCTCAACAAATAATCTTTATTATTTAAAATCGACGACAAATCTATCGATTATATCTCCAAAAGATCTTTTAAAAACTGTAACGACGGACTATTTTCAATTTTTACTCTAAAAATAATGGTTTTAAAATTCAATAATAATTTTATTAATTTTCTTCAATTGTAATAAAGGTAGACATTTATTTGTACCACTGTACAATTAAATCTTTTTTTTTGATCAATTGACTCAATTCCAATTAAAAATACAAGTTTTGCATAAATGATTGGTTGTATTAGTGGAAATTGCTTGTTACATGATAAAAAATTAAACAGAAAATCTGGAAGATTGTGTATATAAGCGATCAAATTTGTTTGATCAAGAGTTAGTATAAATTTAAAATCAGTATATAAAATTAAATTTAAGTGATTAGTATTCATTTAAATTAAAATAAAACAAAGATAATCGAAAATAGAAAAATAAGTGTTATAAGTGTTAATAAGTGTTAATAAGTGTTAATAAGTATTATAGTGTTTGTGTTAGTGGTTTTTAAAAAAATAACAGTATTGAAGAACGGACGCGTACAATTATATAATTGGTGAGATTGTTCTTGATTAAAAAATTATTTGGTATTTTGTGTTTAGTATTACCAAGAGGTAGGCAGGCAAAAATTTGCCTTTTATTGCTTTGGTGTAGTAAATTTATTTATTATTTTAAAGCATAAATTTGTTTTATATTGCTTGGTAACAGAAAAAAAAATTTCGTTTTAGTTGTTAGTGATTTTTTTGGATTGATTGAGATTTTTTATGAAGTTTTTTGACATGATCTAGCTCCCCGCTCCTCGGACTTATTTTAGGAGTTGTAAAATATCAGTTAGTTGATTATGAAATGTCTTTTTTTTGACAAAAGTTAGGAATTTCGAGTTTAACTCTTTACTTGTACTCTTCAATTTTGTTAGTGTCTTTTGTGTCTACTGTTGCATAAAATCTGCTATCGAGTTTTTGTAACAGAGATACCCAGTTTCTTTTGTACTGTGTAGTGTTGAAATTGGGTCCTGGCCGAATTTCAGTAGCTATGCCTGCAATGTCAAAGGGTAAGTCTTTGTCTCAACAAAATGGCCACAGAGTGAACCAACAGCTTAGCATTGACTTCACCAACATAAGAGGTCTCATTTCGAATCTAAACGAAACAATTGTTAATGGCAAAGCATCGTAGTTGGATCCCGATGAATACCAGATACCTAGTTATGGTGTCTGTGTATTTCTTCGAGATTCACTTTCATGTATGAGAATTAAGGCCTATGACTTGAACTCTAAGCACCATAATTCTATAGCACTGAAGATCTCAGGTGTTGATGAAACTATATTTATAATAGGATTATACATATCCCCAAATTCTCCCCCAGGATGTCCCTTTTTCGATCAAATATCGGATAATCTAGACAAGATTACCTTGGACTACCCCAAAGCAAGACTGGCCATTCTTGGAGACTTTAATATTCATAATAAAGAATGGCTTAAGTATTCATCGCGCACTGACGACGTAGGAAGACAAGCTGAACTGATACTCGCAGATTATCACGGTTTGACGCAAATGATAGAGTGTCCCACTGGAATCTCAAACAATTTACATCATAACAATAATTTGCTGGATCTGTTTTTGACAAACGAGCCAGATGCTACGAAAACAAAAGTTGAACAACCCCTCGGAACATCGGACCATTTACTAATATCAGCAATAGTGCAATTTACATCACCGACACAAATTAAAGCAAATCCTCGTCGCGTTTGGAACTATAAACGCGCCAACTGGGCGGAACTGAGAAACTTTTATGATGAAACACCTTCAAGATCCAGAAATAAAGTTTTTGCGTAGACATTTTGTTGACGTAGAAGCAATGATTTCACAAAGTGGTAATGAGATAGATATGCTATCATATAATTTTAAATTTTTCTTTTTAAATATATGAATGAAAATTAATCAGAACTCTAGCTGATCATTTCGGATATATGAAAAATTAGCGATCAAATAAGTTTTCAAGTAAGCTTATTTGATCTCTTACTTATTTGATCGCTATCTTATATATATAAAAATCACGTGTCACGATGTTTGTCCACGATGAACTCCGTAACAACGTAGCCAATCTTAATGAAATGTTGTACAATGTGTGTATGATGGTCCAGCTTGAGAGATAGGATAGTTGTTATCTTGATTAAATGCCTAAATATTTTTTAATTGTAAATTAAATGTTAAATATGGGTTGTTCATATGCCAACTTTCAGATGGCAGCGTAAATCAATTTATTCAATTGATAGTGAACTTCAGGCGTGCTATACACCTGAGCTAAACTATGCGAAATATGCGAACTATGTTTTTAAAAAAGTAATGTTTTAATGCGAATAAAGTTTTTTCAAAAAAATGTAATGTTTCCGTTTTTCTTTTCTCTTTTAAATATTTTGTTTCGGTAATGTTTTTTTCTATAATTACGTTATATACATTATTTTTTAAAAACATAGTTCGCATATTTTGCATAGTTTAGCTCAGGTGTATAGCGCGCCTTAACTTCATATAAGGCCATTATTAGACTATCAAATATGTTTTAGTAAAAGAGTTTTGTTTTATATTTGATAATAAACGAAAAGCATATCATGCTATGTCAAATACGTTACCAAAGATTATTAACAATTTTGTGGAGGTTATATATTAATTATAGTAGTGCTATAAAGTATCGAAATCTGTAAAAAATTAGTGTATTGGTTTTTATAAAGTTTGAATAAAAATAAGAGTAAAAATAAAGAAAACAATAATTTAAATTTATTTTTTTATTTTTTTAAATTTTTCATTGCTCTTCAATGTTAATTTACAAAAATCAATATCAAATTGAAAAATACTCTTATACGTATTGCTAATTGAAATAGAACGATTAGAGGTAAAAAAATAGTCATCAAAACTGGATGAAAAACTAGCGAAGTTTATTTTACAACCTTTATTCTTGATTTATAGTCGGTAACTTTAACTTAACGTCAAGTACAAATGTATGAAAATGCACTAGAACATTTATAGTCGGTACGTAAACTTAACGTTAACTTAACGTAAAGTTAATTTCATTCTATCCTAAGGATTTTTTGACGTCTAGTATAAAAACTGAAGAAAACTAATATTTAATTGCAAGTATCCATAAAAATAAAATTTTATTTATTAAAAAATGCAAAAGATATAAAAAGATGGACTTTAATTAAAGCCAAATATTAGCATGAAATTAATATGAAAATAAAGTTTTTTATTTTTAAATTTTGTATCAAATGTTTATTTCGAATTTTATTATTTCAAATTTTGATTGTGAAATCAGTTTGTTACTTTTAAAGCATTGATTGATTTATAAAATTGATTACAAAACCAAAATTAATATCAAATCAAACGTCAAAGAATACGTAATTTCTTACCGACTTTAAATCAAAATTTTGTATAGAGTCTTAAATTACGGTTAAGTTAAAGTTAACGTCAACTCTCCAATTTCATGTCAAATTTTTTTTATTGACCAATATATTTGATAGTGTGATATACGCCTCATAAATTTGGGTTAGCCAATAGATGGTGCCGTATTTGTATTTAAAAAATTGGTTTTAATGTTAAAGTTTTCCAAATACACAACGCTTGCTTTTTCCAATTGTCGTGTATTATTTTTTCATTGGTGATTGGTGATAATTATTTTAGTTGGTTTTTTTTTAAATATCGGTTTATACGCGTAGCTTGCTTTGATCAATGTTTTTTTTCGTTGAATATAATTTTATGAAATAGAAAAATGAATGTATATTATTTTATTAAAATAATATGTCAAATATTTTGAAATAGCACATTTTTTTGGAAATTTTTGGTGAAAAAGATGATGAACAATGTCGTTGAAGCTACAATTTTGAATGGAAAATTCAAAGTGGAAGATGTACTGTTGCTACGTATTGCAATGATCGCAACAGATATGGCATTTGAATTCAAACGTTTAGTTTCCAGTGCGACTCGCTTTTGCAATGACCATCAACAACTCAAAACGACTTTTCTTAAATTTTCTTTCTTATGAGATACCGACAATATGCGACGGGTATAATGTTAAATAAACAAAAGTTTTACACTATTTGGTGTAAAATAAATAAAGTTTTTAGAGTGATTAAGCTAAAATAATTATTTTAATTCACATGAGTTTTGCAATTTTAAAGCATTTTTTATTTTCTCTCAGAAAAACTTCTTTAAAACAGTTTTTGTGTGTTTCGTGTCGGGAACAAATACAATTTACAATTGTATAATCACAGATGAAGAATTCAATTTAAATAAATATGCGATAATGAAGATTCAATTTAGAAATTATCTGAACATGAAAATTGAAATATGTTTCGTTGTTGTCTCATCCACTGTGTCTGAGTCTGTAAGATGGCTTTGAACTATGATGTCTCTGATGAGTGTTAGTTCAATCCCGACAAGAATTACTTATTATTGGGAATAATACTTTTAATAATTACTTTGAGCAATAATTACTCACAAAATCGCTTAAAAATTAATATTCCATTAATTTTGTCTATATATGGAACATATATGCCAATAAATTGACTGTGTGTAAGATATTAGTTTCGCATTGATTTGCAACATTCAATAATAATGACTTTAAAATGACTTAAAATGTTGACTAAATAGAAATATTTCTCATCCTATGAATTCAAATCCTATAAATTCATACACAAAAACTTCCAAATAATTTTGATTTTTTTTGCATCACTTCTTTTATTCCTTTTTTGCATCACTTCTTCTATACCTTCATCAAAGGTATTGTCGCTATTCTTACTGCCCTTGCTGACCATAAAATCATATACCGATCAAAATTTTTTGCAACGTAAAAGACAGCGGTAAAGAAAGCGTATACTAAACCGCATGAGCACTGTGAAAATTTGTGAATCGATTTTTGTTCCGTATAATGTTCTAAATAGATTACACACCTGAAAACTTATTTGATCGCGTATTTTTTATATATCCTTTGTTTTATATATAATACTATTTTTTTATATTTTACTGATCAACTAGAGTGCTGATCCTTCCTTTTACATTCATAGTAAAAAAAAAAATAGAAAACCATTTCTCATTACTACTCTTTGAAATTATTGTTACGTCAACAAAATGTATACACACAAACTTTATTTATAGGCGTAGCAAAGCACGCCGGGTCCCGCTAGTTTTTTATATACCCGAACTGATCAGCTAGAGTTCTGATTATTTTTCATTCATATATTTAAAAAGAAAAATTAAAAATTATATGCTAGCATATCTCATTACCACTTTTTGAAATCATTGCTTCTACGTTAACAAAATGTCTACGCAAAAACTTTATTTAGAAGCGTAGCGAAGCACGCCGGGCCCTCCTAGTATTTATTAATCATTTCATTTCCACAAGCATAAGAAAAAGTAAAGAGGTGTCAAGGGACACCCGGATGGAACGAAGTTACTTTCGATTAATTAGTGAAGAAATGGTTGCAATAAAACAAATTTTATTTTTTTAAGTTTGGGAAATTTGGGAAATTTGGGAAATTTGGCAAAGTTGGGAAATTGTTTCTTTAATTTCTAATCAAAATAAAATAAAAAAATAGTGAAGGAATTGTAATAAAATTTTATTTTTCAGGGTGTCAAGGGTGTCAAGGGTGTCAAGGGTGTCAAGGGTGTCAAGGGTGTCAAGGGTGTCAAGGGTGTCAAGGGTGTTAAGGTTGTCAAGGGTGTCAAGGGTGTCAAGGGTGTCAAGGGTGTCAAGGGTATCAAGGGTGTCAAGGGTGTCAAGGGTGTCAAGGGTGTCAAGGGTGTCAAGGATGTCAAGGGTGTCAAGGTTTTCAAGGGTGTCAAGGTTGTCAAGGTTGTCAAGGGTGTCAAGGGTGTCAAGGGTGTCTAGGGTGTCAAGGGTGTCAAGAGTGTCAAATGTGACAAGGGTGTCAAGGGTGTCTAGGGTGTCAAGGGTGTCAAGGGTGTCAAGAGTGTCAAGGGTGTCACGGATGTCAAGGTTGTCAAGGGTGTCAAGGTTGTCAAGGGTGTCAAGGGTGTCAAGGGGTGTGAAGGGTGTCAAGGGTGTCAAGGTGTCAAGGGTGTCAACCATTAAAATATTGTCGTACTAATGATCGTACTTTTCGTGAAAAATGCTACCATGCTCATCGGGCCCACCCCACAAAATGTCTACGCAAAAACTTTATTTATAAGCGTAGCGAAGCACGCCTGGCCCTCCTAGTATCTATTATCAAGAGATGCACCACGTACATCAACACTCATACCATTATCACGTCGACGATACAAAGGATAACCATCCACAGATTCTTTAGTATTTTCAGAAAAAGGTTTTGGAAAATTCTTACTATATTTACCATTTCTCATACAAACAGAATTGAGATTTAGAGCACTACATGGTCCATGCATCATATGACGTTTCACGTATTCATGTAATTTAGGAAAAAGAATGGGATCAGAGATTTCAGTACATACAAATTTATTAATCATTTCATTTCCATCAATTCTATCTTCATCTGACAAATTTAACAAAAACATCAGGCAGGAATTAAAGCACCAGTACGATGATTAAAAATATTATGAATTTTAAAATGATAAATACCACGTGCAATTCATTCCCACATTCACAACATTCATTTCACCATTAACACCATTCATGACACCATTCATTTATGAAGAAAAAACAGAAAAATCGAACACGGCTATTATGAAATATTTCTTTATAGCAGACTACAGACCTACAATCAATTTGTCAATCAATTCGAAAACGGAAATAAACGAAATAAAATGTAGTGTAAAAATCCCCTAAATTTTATTTCGTTTATTTTCGTTTTCAATTGATTGACAAATTGATTGAAGGTCTGTCACCTGCTTATCTTGTTTTGCACAGCAAGAACAAATCAATTTTATGAATTGTTTCTTTAATTGCTAATCAATAGAAAATATTTAAAAACAAAGAAAAATAATAATTAAATCAAAGAAATCAAAGAAAATCAAAGAAAAATAATAATAATAAAATAACAAAGAAAAATAATACGTCTATTCACTCCTAAATCAATGCATAAACTAAATTGAAATTGAAAAAAAAAATATAAAATGCTAAATAATAATAATAAAAAAAGAAAGAAAAGACTTGGGCAATTCCATTTCATATTGTATTTGCATAGCGGGGGCCGTTAAATTCAAAAATACATTTTAATTAGTCTATAACTTTTTTATTTATGATCCAATTTGTGTGAAAAATCTTTAAAATCTAAGTTATACTAATATCAGTTAGCAGTGAAAATTTAAAAAGGAATCCATCTGCGAATAAAAAAGCCCTAGACTCCAAAAAGATTTTTTTAGCATATTAATATATAAGATACTGATAAATTATTTTTCATGTTAGCCAATTAATAGTTTTATTAAATTATTCATTCTGTGATATGATAAGCGATTTGCAGGCCTAAATTAGTTTGTCATAGATTCAGTTTTCATATATTTTGTAAGTTTTCCAGTGTAATGTAATATAATATTCGTATAAAAGTCCAAATCATTATACATGGCGCGTGAAACAAAGACCTGGGTTTTTGTTGGTTTTTATATGGGTTTAGATAATTTTTTGCGTTAAAATTATTTGCGCGTTAATTCGGTAAAACCTGTTTTGGGTTGTTTGTTTTGATTTGTGTTGGTTAAACCAGTTGGGTTTTTTTATATGGATTGTGTATGGATTGGGTTTGGATTCAGTATGGTTATTGAATAAAGGTTGGATATAGATTGCATGGTTATTGGATATGATTGATGGATGTGGATTGGTATAAGGATTGGATGTGATTTAATTGGATGTAGATTGTTTTAACGATCTTTTTGTTATCTGGTATCAAAACAAAAAACAACCCGTTATACTTTACAGTTTGTTTTTCAGAGTTTGTGTTTTTTTGAGAAAATTAAATTCATTTCGTTATTTTTGAATCTTTTTTTTGATTGATGTTTTGTTAAAGTATTGTTGATGTATAATATATGTATTAGGGTGTCCCAAGGCATAGAGAAGAAAAATTTGTTTGCAAAATTTTATACGCATATCCGCTAAATTTTTTCCAATTGACCTTAAAAACTTAAATTAAAAATTTTACTGCGATTGGATGACGATAACCCGTGTCGACTTGAAGTTAAACTTTAACGTACGTGCTTTTACTGGGATTTCTCTCTCTCTCTGGCGTTTACATCCCATGAAGGGATTTTGCCGTCTGTGCCACCAGCTTCCAATCATCTCGTTCCATGACCAGTTGACCCCAGTTTCGACATCCTATATCACGAAGGTCTTGGATGATGTCATCACGCCAGCGTTGTCTAGGTCTTCCTCTTCGACGAACACCAGCTGGTTGTTGTTGGGACGCTTTTTTTTATCATTCTTTCCAATGGAGCCCTTTCTACATGACCAAACCATCTAATCCGGTTGGATTGAATGAATCCGATTACATCGCAGCCTCCAAGAAGCTGTCTGATTTCATGATTCATTCGGATTCTATACTGATTTTCAGCAACTTTACATGGACCATAAATTGTTCGTATGACTTTCCTCTCGAATGTTGATAGAATTCTACAATCGGAGGAAGTCAGTGTCCAGCTTTCACTTCCAAATGTAAGCACAGGTCGGATTAATGCTTTGTGTGTGAGTTTACAGGACCGCGAAAGATGTTTTGATCGCAGAAGTTTTGAGTATGCGTAGAAAACTCTGTATGCGGCAGAGACACGGGCTTTGATATCTGCCTGCATGTCATTTGACGATGTTATTACAGACCCGAGGTATTTGAAGTTTTCCACGCGTTCCACTTCATAGTCGCCAGTATCCAGATTTCCGGGAGGTATGTTCTTAGATGTTGTTAACACTTTGGTTTTGCCGGTGTTGATGCATAATCCAAGCCGTTTAGCATTTCTTTCAAGCTGAGAGAGACTATCCTTAATATCGCTTGTTCTACGTCCGAGAAGCACAATATCATCTGCGTAGCCAAGAACTTGACTAGATTTGTTATATATGCAGTTTTGTGTCTCAATTCGGCTTTTCGTTATCGCGTACTCCAGCGCCAAATTAAATAGTATGGGCGCGAGGGCATCACCTTGTCGAACACCTGATGTTATATCGAAAGGATCAGAAACTGACCCTTCGATTACTATTCTACAATTTGATCCCGATGTTGTGAGTTTGCACAGAGAAACAAGTTTCTCTGGGATACCAAGGCATATGAGTGCGGACCAGAGGTTGTCGCGGATGATACTCATATGCTTGCCTGAAATCAACGTAGAGCTGGTGAATGCTGATGTTGTACTCCCAACATTTTTCCAGAATCATCCTTAATGTAAAACATTGATCTGTGGTTGAGCGGTTGGGACGAAAACCACACTGATAGTCACCGATGATAGATTTGGCGAACGGGATGAGTCGAGCAAGTACAACATTAGCTAGTATTTTATATGCTATGTTCAACAGTGCGATGCCACGATAATTTTCACACTTTAGACGGTCACCTTTCTTATGTAGCGGAACAATGAGAGCTGTTTTCCATTCATCAGGTAGTTCTTCTTGGTCCCAGATTGTAAGAATCAGATCGTATATACGTGAGACCAGAGCTGCTCCTCCATTTTTCAGAAGTTCTGCGGGAATTCCATCGAAACCGGGTGATTTTCCATTTTTCAGTTTTTTAATGGCAGCTTCCACTTCTTCTATTGCTGGGTAAGGGACAAAAATCTCTTCAGTTGATGGAGCAATTGCTCGAATAGGATGAACTTCATTCGTCCTATTCAGTAGGTCTTGAAAGTGGGATCGCCACACTGCCAGCACATCACGTTCACTTGTTGTAAGTTCATTATTTTCATTTTTGATGGCTGTAGATCTTGGGTGGAAATCTTTGGTCAGATTCCGTGCATTGACAAAGCACTCTTTTGAATTTCCGTTGGTCGCATGTTGGTTGATGTTTTCGATGCAGCTCTTCATGTGTTCGCGTTTCTTTTTACGTAGAAGTTTTGCTGAGGCTTTCCTGGCGCATAGATAATCAGCTTGGGAGCTTCGGGTGTTCCTTGTTAACCATTTTTCTTGCAGTTTTTGTTTATTTTCAACGGATTGGCGGCTCTCGTCGTCAAACCATTCGTTGTGTGATTTCGGTGGTCGTTTTCCGATTTTAGTTTGTGCTGCGGCTATAATGGTTGATTGAAGCGTTTGCCATTCTTCTTGTATGTTTAATGGCATCTCAGAAGAGATGTCATGCTCTTCTATGTTTTGTGTTATTATTTCCTGATATCTATTCAGCGTTTCCGGATGTTTAAATGCTTCGACATTCCAGCGCACGGTCTTTTTTGCTTGTCTATTAAATGTAGATGACAACTTGCACTTGTACTTAAAGATGACAAGCATATGATCGGTGTCCATATCAGCACCTCTGTATGATCGAACGTCAGTTATACTTGTAGAGTGTCTCTTAGAGATCATGACGTGATCGATTTGATTTTCCGTTCTTCCGTCATTTGATTTCCACGTTGCCTTGTGAATTCTCTTGTGAGGGAAGAAAGTGCTGGAAATTACTAGATCATACATCATAGCCAGCTCGGCTGCGCGAAAACCGTTATTGTTGCTGGTATGATGCAAGCTGTTAGGGCCGATATGTGTTTTAAGTTCTGCAATCCTACCGATTTGAGCATTAAAGTCACCTACCACGATTTTTATATCGTGCCGCGGGATGTTATTGATGACTTCCTCGAGTTCTAGGAAGAACAGGTCTTTTATATCATCTGCTTTATCTTCAGTAGGTGCATGAACATTGACGATCGTTACATTGAATTTTTGCGTGCGGATTCTCAGAGTGCATAACCGCATATTAATTGGGCAGAAGTCGATAACATGCTGATTCACGCGACGGTGTATAAGAAAGCCAACTCCAAATTCTCCTCCGTTTTGATGACCGCAATAATACAGAGTGTATCCTTTGCTGTTTCATGGATTCCACTGCCTGGCCATCTTAGTTCTTGTAATGCCACTATATCCAGTGTGTAGCTTTTGACTTGTTGAGTGAGTTTTAGGAGATCTCCTGGTCTTCTAAGGCTTAGCACGTTCCAGGTTCCTATTTTTAAATCGTAGTCCGGGTACGGTTTCCGAGGTCGTTCCAATAATAAATCCGAGATATTCCGAGGCCTGTGTACAGAATTCATGACAATAATTTTTTTACGGAAATGGGGTGTTAGCCCTTCGCCCAACCCAAATTTTCGTGAATGGGTTCGTTCTGCATCTTAAGGTCACCAGAAACAACCTTTTTACACGTTTATATAGCGAGCCGCTTGATCCAAGACAGACGCCCGCTGAAAGCCGCCCCTAACATGGAGAACAGACGCTTTCTACACATTTATATAGCGAGCCGCTTGATCCAAGACAGACGCCCGCTCCAAGCCGCCCCTAACATGGAGAACAGACGCTTGAGTTGCATTGGTTTTATGACGCCAATGACTCGTCATGGTGCAGAATCATTGAGTATAAGCAGTATTTACTCTGCCCCTCTCAACTACACCAACCTAATTCTGTTAGCGTTACCCAGGTAGCACGGCGTGGACGTAGAATTTCGGATTTTCGCTACCCACTCCCCTTTTACTGGGATTGCTGTGTAATTATTTGAGAAATTATTTTACTCTCATTAAATAAAACGCCAATGAATTAGAAAAAGATATTTCTTCGGTCTGAAAGTCCTAAGTATTACATTCTTGAGCCAAAAATGAAATACTTACCCCATTTATCAGCATTTCTCGACGTTTTAGGACTTGCTGATTCTAAAAAAAAAACTGTATGTCTGTCTGCCGTCACAACCGACGAAATCTAGAAAACCGCTGGAAGGGATCTCAAAAATTTTTGTTTCTAAAAATAGGGTTACTCATTTGTAAGAGCCAAGAGGACGATGTGTTCGATAACTGTACGGGAAGTGTGTCAAAAAAACGTCAAGTGTGTTAAAACAAGGAAATTTGCCTTTGCTTAAAAACGTTCATTTTAAGTGATTACGAATAGAAACATTGAATTTGGAGAAATTTTGATGGTCGTTATTGGTATGTGAAACCAAAATCTAGATTATTGCATTAAAAGTTTGTCAAAAAAATTTTGTCAAGTGTGTCAAAAGAATGATTTTCATTTTACTTAATTTTTTGGAACAATATGAAATTAATTATTTGTTTGACATGGAATGTTATCGAACATGAAATTGAACATGGAAATTTTTGATTTTGTTATAATTTTTGGAATATTTTAAAAATTTTTGAATCTTTAAAAAAGCTTCAATCTTTGATTTTGTAATAATTTTTGGAATGTTTTTAGAACTTTAAAAAAAAGTTTAAATTTTTTATTTTATTTTAATTTTTAGAATATTTTTTTAATTTTGAAAGAACCATGAATTGGTTTTGTAATATTTTCTTGAAACGCTAAGTGGAGAGGTTTTTGAGTAGTTTGCTGGGTGTTTCATCTTTTCACTAAGTTATATTAATATATGATCTGTTATAATTTTCCGGCACTTATTAATATTTCGTTTTAGTTTTGTACTAAATTTATAAACAGAAAAAAAAAAATAATTATACTTTAACAAAGAGTTTTATGTTTGATATAAATCGCTGTCCAAAACTAAAAGCAATGTCCTCATAAAAGTTTTTTGCCGAAAACTATATCAAAATCCTTAACCCAGACCGAAGTCTTGATATCTCAGAGCTTGAGCTTTCAGTCCCTCCATGTTTTAATATTATTTTTCATTCCAACTACTATTACTAAGTATATTTTCTTTTCAATGTTTGCTGTTTACAGTCCGGATATAACATCTTGTGCTTTTGTACGCAACATAACAAATATTGCCTCAATTGTAATTAAACAATGAAAGTCCTGCATTAATTAGTTCGCTCTTTCAGCTGTATCTGAACGATACAGCTGAAATGCTTTAAGCATTGATATCTCCTTTTTAATTATTATTTCTATTATTATTTAATCTACTTTCAATTTTTCTATTTTGAAAACAGACACCATTCTACCTTTTCTCTATAGCATTCTATTTTATGAAGATCAACTTTTTGCCGCTTTTTTGAAAAAGTGGAATGTCCGGGCTTATTATAGGCACTTGTTTTATTTTCACTTCAAAAAGACTTTTTAACACCAGCTCGTACATGTGATGGTTGCAAGCGAAAATTAGTTTTTCTATATTGATTTTTTTCAACGCGCACACATACGATGTGTATTCGAAGCAGTTATAGTATCACAGCAGAGAATTTGCACTTTGTCTTGAGTTTTTAATCTAAAATAACATTCCAAACGTGTCTATAGAATTATTCAGTTTTGGCACAACAATTGTTCTTTGTTTTCGTATGAAATGTATTATATTAAAAAACAATATATTATACAACAATACTATACGAGAGCTTGTCCATTTAAAGGAAGTTTTGGGTTACCTTTTAGGTATATTTTTTGTTTAGAACTACGTAGTTCGACAGACATACTTATTTTTCAAGAAAAATTCGTATAACCGACAAGACATTTAGAAATTATAAGCACATTAAAACAGGTATGCGCGCTAAAGTACACAATCAAGTATTGAAATCTTTAGGTGCAAGTCGGCACGGGTTACTGTTATTTAAATTGCATGAAATTTTATTTACAGGTGTTTTGACATAAAAGAAAAAAAATTAAAGGGTATGCGTCAAAAAAAAACAATTTTAATTTTTCTGGGACACCCTAATATATATGAGCAATTTCACAAAGATTCAACAACGTTTTTGATTATTTTTTGTTTATAGATAGTCTTTCATAAATAAAAAATATAAGTTCTCTTAGAATTTTTTTTTTCGACCAGGGGTCTTCACAAATAAAATTGAAATAAAATTTAAAAAAAATTAATTAATTTACACCGATTAGTACATTAATTTGATTTTTTTTTTCATTTTTCAACAAACGACTGACCACAATATACCAATTAATCAACCTTATATTATATATATCTTGTTTTGATTTCGATGTACATAATGTACCAAAAGTAAAAAAACTTTCCGTTAAATTGTTTGTAAATGCTGCAGATTAATCAACTTTACATATAAAACATATATATATAAAGAAAAATTCTTGTTTTTTTGCTTTTGTACACTGGACCAAAAAATTTTTTTTTGTAAAGAAACATAATATTGTCATTTTGTTTTAACAATTTTCAACAATTGTTACAACTAAAAAAAAAGAAACAGTCAAAACATTCATCATACCTGCATTCCGTAATATAAAGCAACTTAAAATCGTTTCATAAAGTAACATTTGTCTATTTATGACCGTTCACTGTAATGCTTATTTTATAGCATTTTACGATTCGTAATGATTAATCAATTTTCTTTTATTATTGTATTTCATTTTCTATGTGAAACAAATACTTTGTTTTGTGTTTGGTAAGAAGTATAAATAAAGTATATTGATCCTGTGCAGATCTTACGCAATACGTTAAAAAATGGCTCCTTTAATTGGAATTATGAGGAAACGTGATTTCTTTAATGTTAAAACAAAATACCAGATTTATAACTCATATATTCTGCCACTTATTAGCTACAATATCACGAGTTGGTCACCATGCAGTAACGAGGTCTTAAATGAAGTCCAAGGCTAATGAATAAAGCAATAAAAGCTAAATTTAATCTACCTGTACTAACACCAAGTAGATTTCTGTACGAAAATTATAATTTCTTAAACCTTCGGCAGCTTATATTAATGGAAAAAGTCAAACTTATTTTTAATTTAAAAAAAAGACTTATAAAATCCAAAATACAACTAAAGTCAAATGTCCAAGTTCACAGTTACAACACAAGGATTGCTAGTCAATTGAGACTTTCGCAACCGAGAACGGATAGAAAACTACGAAGCCAAAATACACAGCTAGTAAATATTACAATAAACTACCACCATTTATAAAAGAGTCTAATTGTATTCACACGCTGAAAAAAGATTTAAAAAGTATGTTAGGAATCAATATCTGATGTCAACTTAAAACTAATACTATAATAATTGCTAATACTATAAATACTAACACTTTTAACTCCATATTGTCTTGTTTTTAATCTGTTTTGTTTTTAAATTGAACCATTATTTTGGTGTTGTGTTATTAAATTATTCTTCTTTAAAATTAATATTAAACAAAAATCAATTCCTTCTTCTTTAATACCAGCCATAGCTGCCCGAGAAGTAGTACACGGATTAATTTATTATTTTGTATGTTTGAAAATAATTTAGAAATGTAAAATGTAATTAAATAAAAATAAAATAAATAAATTAAATAAATAAAATCTTACATATGTGATAGAGTATTTCCCTTTCTAAAGTTTGAATAGGAAAATATTCGATCAATAATAATTAATTGAATTTTTGGGACCCTATTGTTTTCAGTAGATAGTATTGGACGGATTGTTTAAAGGATTTTTCTCTGTCTGTTTCGTTTGATTTTATAATATGGGGGATCTACAATGTATGGAGAATGTTTATTTTTACACACTTTTATTTAACTTAACTTTTGACACCTGTGTTGGGTGGAATTTTGTGATCCATTTTTCAGTAACTTCCCATTATGTGATTAATCCCAAATTTAAAAGACAAGTTTGTTGCTTCAAGCAAACAGTCAGTACGTATTTTTAAAAGTTTTAAAGCAAAAAACTTTATAAAACTGAAAGAAAAAAATTCAAATTTTTCTTTACTCTAAAAGACCTTAAACGATTGCACTGAAATCCTCATAATCTGGTTGACCCATTTTGAGCGTAGGAATTTCGGCAATACTGTGTATATCATTATAATCATAGACATCATACATGTTTGTGTCGTTTTTATATGGATAAAAGGCCTTCATTATAAATAATGAATATAAAAAAAATCGAAGTGTGACATTTCGTTTTAATTTCAAAGCTTATAGACATTTTTTCTTAAACTTCAAATCGTTATTTTGGTGTATTTGACAGATTATATACATCAATGATAATTAGAAATCTGTTATTATGTACGAAATTTTATTGCAAAAATGATAATAGCTATAAAGTTACTATAACTATAGTGAACTATAGTGAAAACAACGCAAAACAATCTTTATTTGAAAGAAATAACAATTATTTGAAGTTTTTCGTTACACAAATCAGCTGATCACAACTGTCATATTTTTGGGGGAAAAGAGTCTTTCATTCACGATTCGTTTGAGTAATAATCGTTATTTATATCTTTATATCAGTTAATAAAATGCGCTGCGCAAGATAAAACTTGTATTGTATTTGTCAAAACCCTCCTAATGCTAAGACTGATTGTTTTTTAATCAAAAATATTTCTTGTGGCAATTATAGTTATTTAAGTATTAAGGGCAGTAAGAGTGTTTTACCGATTGAGGATATATGTTTTGAGATCGAGACGAAGTCGAGATCTCTAATATATCCGAAATCGGTGATAATCTTAATTCCCAAAATACTTATTATATTTTTTGCACGATCAATAAAAATTCAATTAAAATTATTTAAATAATAAAATTCATTTTTAATTTTTAATGTTTTAAACAAAATTTCCTAACATTTCATTTCAAAATAGTAAGCTCTGCGTTGCATCATAATTCTATAGGTTTTTTTGTAGTTTTGCAACAAAACTTTAATCGAATATTTTTTCAAAATAAATTGCTTTTAAATCTTTTGATTGCAATATTTTTAAAAGAATATTATTTAAATTAATCTCCATAATTATTTGAATAAAAATCGTTTTTCTACTCCTATCACAGTAAATTGTGAATTTCATCACACTATCCATGACATGTAAATTAATTATTTCAAAGAGCGTGCGGTAAGTAAAAAAAGCGTGCGGTAATGGATTTTCATATATATATATTACCGCACGCTTTTAATAAAAAGAAAAATTTTTATTTAAAGAAAAATTTGATTTTTAAAAATTAAATATTTCAATTCATTTTGACACAGAATAATGCAAAGCCTACCACAATTTGTAAACTATTTGCATTTAATTTATAATTAGTAGTTCATTTTTTCAAGTAATTATATGCGTTTGGGCATTAAAACAAAATCGTAGAAAAAGTATATAACAAATCTCGAGTTGTAAAGCATTTTCCATGCTCGTGAAGATACTGCACTCGACGCTACGCGTCTCGTGCGCAAAATTTTCCCTCGCATGTAAAATGCTATTTACAGCTCTAGATATGTAATATACTAATTGAAGTATTGCTTGCACAAATGGTGTTTTTATAACCCTTCCACAAATTTTAAAATTGACAGACACAAATTGTATTTTACCTTGCACAAATTGTATGGATATAAGATCGTTACCTACCATTTGTTTTAAGAAAATGTTTGGTTAGTGGAGACTGATTATATTAGCAAACGTAAGTAAACATTATAATTTATAGCAAACGTTTGTTGTTTGTGTTTATGCAGTAAAACGAATATGGCATATTTTTTAAGAATTTATTAAATTTGAAAAGAAGATTAAATTTTAGTTAAGTCATTTAATTACCGATTTTACTGAAGATGTGTTTACTGTGATATTGAAGTGGTAAGCTTATTTTTAAGTAAAATAAAATTCAAAAAACTGACTCAAAAAATGTATATGACTAAAAATTATAAAATAAAAAAATAAAAATAAATTTTAAAAAACACACTTTTATTGAAAACGAACCAAAAACTAAAAAATAAATTTTGCATTGACAGAACACGAAGTTCCAAAGAAACAAAAGTTATGCTCAAACGTTAAATCTTTTATTAATAACTATATTTGCTTTCAAACTGTATTAAGGAAATAAATATTTAAATATCTTTTGAAACAATTTAACACAGATGGCAAAATTAGATGTACTGTTTTTTTATTTTTTTATTTTTAAAAATGAAACGAGAAAATCGATGACAGAGATGAATAAAAAGCCTTTTCCAAAATAAAAGTCTTTGTATGAAGCGATTATTAGTTATGTTTTTGACTTTGGTCAAGTTAAATTTTAACTTTCCTGAGCTTAAACTCAATTTACGTTTGAATTACACTTACTTTGTGCTCCAATAAATTATTTCAATTTGATTTAATTTGGCTCATTTTATAATGATTATTGTATGATTTAAAATTAAAAGATTTTTTCTTTGTTGGGCTTAAAACAAAAATAGAAATCAAAAATTTTATAACAAAAATTGAAAGTTATATGTATTTCAATTTTTTGTGAATTTTAAAAATAATATAAAGAAACATACACTTTACAGAGGTTCATTTTTTATCATTTTTTATCACTTCCTAAATGAATGCCCTTTTATTGCTAAAAGACGGACTATTGTTGCACTTTTTGATGATCCCTATTCTCTGGCTTTTGATTTAAATGGTAGCCTAGCAACGTATCGTCCAACGGCGTTTCTCGTAGAGTAGGTTTTGAAAAGATCTTAACATTCAAGTTGTGTTTCGCTTTGTGTTGAGATCGATTGCACCTCTTCTAACTTCCAGAATTTTAAAGCAACTTATGCGTATTATTTTCTGTTATTCTATAATTGTATACACTTTCAACTTTTGATAATTATGCATATTCCCCTTAAGAAGCCATTCGAATTCGGTTGACAGGTCACCTTGGATTTCCATTTTTTCCGGATTTAAAATTTTAAAAAACATGTCAGTTAGTAAACCAATTTTACCAGCAATTAGAATGTTGGATCAACTAATTGAAGATGTTTCAAATTTTTAATCGCCTTAACATCTATTGTGAATATTGAAATGAAATATGCCACCTTAGTTAGTATTAAGGCACTAGCAATCATGTTAACTTCTTCAGTGTATCTATAGGATATAAAAATATTGACAAGTCCTTTCGCAGACAATGGCTTTGTATATGCTATACCGGTAATTTTCACGTTCACAGATAAGCACACAAAATTTAACCTGTGAACAAGGCTTTTGGTAACGACTGTTGTTTGAGATCCTGAGTCCAACAAAACCCTCAAATGTTTGGCATTATAAACTTTAAATTCTGCAGCAGTATCGGTTTGTGAGATTGGTCGACTTATATAAACTTGTGATTCAAAAGGGTTGTGCATTTAAAGCTTGTGTGTTAGATGCGTTTAATAGTACTGATGATGGTTGAGTTACCGTTCATACCACCACTTCTACGGTTGAATAATTGAACTGAAGCAAAGAATGGTGCTTAAGATCCCAGCAAGCACACCGCAAAAATTTGGGGCTTATGCTATCGATAAGCGAACGTTGTATAACCATTCTTATGCTACCAAATGATGCCCTAACCTACCTTTAGCATAATATGCGACTGCTGTTGTGCTACTGTTATGCTACCATTGTGGTACAATGTTCTGCTACCAATATTGGGTCACATAGCGATGGTTCTGGTACCGTTGTGCTACCGAAATGCTACAGCGACCAACAAATCAATATTCCTTTCTAATGTTACCGATATAGTACCCAAAAGAAATGAAAAAAAAAAATAAGCTTTTTGCTGTTATTAATCAGTTTCATTTCCAACCAACCGGGATACCCAACACCCTTATAGGTTTATAGGGTCCTGTAAGGATAAAATGTTATTGTTATTATTATTTTTTTTTACTTACCCCGTATTCGATCCCCAGACCTCATCGTTTAAGGCAGCAACTTTAACCATTCGTCTATCTGAAATGAATATTAACAACAATTGATTTATGAATATTATTTTGATGCTTAAGTTTATAAGAATGAAAAGACTTTGATTTTATGAAAAGATCCACGAGTACAATTAATTTATTGGCGTATAAATAATTACATGAAAATTTGTATCAAATTATATAAAAATATTTCAAATGTATCATGGTTTCGATGTATTTAAATTTGAGGATCGAGGGTTCGATTCCCGGACCGGACACTATTTATTTTTTACTGTTTGCTTATTATTTTTTTTAAATAACAAAAATGATTCATTTTTATTCATAAAAATTCCATTTTACAGCAATTCAAATCAATCCTATTACAGAAAAACGAAACTTAAATTTATTGTTTTATATTTCATATATGTATTGTTCTCGTTTTAACATAATACTATACCAACAAATAAACTATAGAACTGGGGTGCGTTTCGAAATTAACCATGGTTAACCATAAGGTCATAAGGTCATAATGTCACTAATATCATAGTCAAAATAGTGACGTCAAATATTAAATTAAAATTATCATAGTAAAGCTGTCAAAGTTAAATTGTAAAAGACCGCTAAAAATTCAAAATTAATAAAAACTAATATTCTAATTACGATAAAAAAAACTAAAAATGTAGTGCATTTTTTTTATTTCTATAATTTATTTTTCAGTCTTCAGAATCAAATAAAAATAACACATTTCACTAAAAAGTATTAAATACTTAGTATATAATAATTAAATGTACGATATATTCACAAAACAATATAATTTCTAACTTTTTTTCCACAACAACTAAAATTTTCTTTTATTATTAAAAATTATATTGTGTTTTATAAATCGGTTGACATGTCGTTTTAAATATTTATACGTTTTGACATTAGAACCTCAACAAACTCTACTCTAGACTTGAGTAACAAAGTTAAAGTAGTGACGTCACAATTTACTATGACAGCTAATTTTTATAGTTTTGGAACGATAGTACATCTGTGATCCAGTAAATTTTTTATTTTGCGGTTAATTATGGAACGACATTTAGTAGAGTAAAGTAAACCGCGGTTAACCATAGTTAATTTCGAAACGCACCCGCAACGATTGCGTCACATTCTTCACACAAGTGACAGAATGTATAAAATTAAAATGGAAGACATACAAATGGAAAGCATACATTCTTTTGCAGTCGTAGATAAAATAAAATAGTGTGAAATATTTAAAAGTTTATATCATTTCGAATGAAACCACCGCTATTTTTGATATTTCAATTGAGTTTGGTGATAAAAGTGCATTTTTTTTTCGATTTAGTACGTATTTTGTAGTGAAAAACAAAATTAATTATTTATAAACGTTCCTGTTTCAATTCACACCACAATGTACGTATTATATGTATAATATATATCTTGAGATGTCATTCAATGTTATTCATATTTATTTATATTTAATTAATTTAAATTTTTAGTGCCTGTGTATAAATTTTAATAACATGAGAGATGAAAATAAGTTGTTGCCGTTCGCTGTTGTGATGAAACTAGTCAATGCAAATACTTCTGCTGATGGAGGGAGCCTTACCATATTCACTGTTCCGTCGCAGTGGATTTCGAATCGCAATGTCGTTTCATATCCACAAAATGCACTGCTCAACGTGACGAATCTGGTGAAACATTCAAAAAATCCACCGAGGGACAACTGGACAAAATATGCGTGCGATATCCTTGGCTTCTACAAGACTTTTGAGGATGCAGAAGTATTTGTAAAAAATGTAGACAGTGAGTCAGATAGAGACGACATGCGCGTGGAAAAACTTCGACGTATACAGAATAATTTGAATGAGTCGGTCTTACTAAAGTCTTAGTCTTCTTACTAAATTTGAATTGACTCAACAGCTTAAGCGTAAGAAGTGTATTACACGTAAATCAATTGTCAATATGACTATATCCAAGATTGCCAAGCTCTCCTGCAACCAAATATAAAAATATACTTACCAAATATAAAAATATACTTACTTATACATTCTATTTTGAAATAAAGAATATTATTCTATTATTTAATATGAATTTAAAATCAATTTAATGACGTTTTCTTTTTCAATGCCGTCTTGTTTATATATCAATTTTGACAGAAGTGTAAATGTATTTGTGTTAAACTCTATTGTATTTACAACTTGATATACGAAAAAATCCAGATTCAGAAAAATCTTTTTAGGGCAGAAAAAGATAACATTTTTTTGTCAAATAGAATACGTAATATCAAAAAAATTGATCTGAGATCAAAAAGGGGCGTATTAGAGCAATTTTTTCATTAAAAACAATTCGAAATTAACGATATGCAACTGATGTGCTACGCTTTTTTACGACCGTTGTTTTTCTACCGATATGTCATTGATGCGCTCCTCCGTTGTCCGACAGTTGTTACCTACTGATATGCGATCGCTGTGCTACTGTCTTGTGCTGCTAATATTTTTTACTATATTGCTACTCTTGTGCTACGGATTATGCTACTCCAAATTTTTCCACACGACCGCACAACAATATTGTACCATTGTGCGACTACTTTTACTACCGATACGAAAAAATTACCATTGTGGTACTATTATGTAGCTATCATGCTACTAAAATTGCAATTTACCGATATGTTACTGTTATGTTACTATCGTGCTACTGAATTCTGCTACTATGTGCTTGCTGGGATTCCATACTTGGCATGAGCGTTAAGATGTACAATGTTCTGTCGTATGCCCTATTTTTAAACATTTAAAACATACATATTGTATTCATTTATCATCCTTCTTTTCTTAGAAATTGTCATTTGCTTGAAAGCCAAAGATTAAACGGATTATTCATTATCCATAGTTACACACAAAGTGTTTACAGCTTTCTTTCTCGTCATCATTCAAGACATCTTAAATTGTTCAAAATTTTCACGACAAATTTTCTACTTAACAAATAACATTAGTGTCGATTATTTTGAATTTTTGAACAATCTCTGAAATCTTCTAAAAATATGCGTTATAGATCCAGCAATGCACCGAAAGCCGTTGAGTTTACTAATAAGGGACTAGGTTTTGTAAATTTTTGTTTGTTTTATCACGCAAACGTTAATTCTGATTCAAGGAACTTATCCTTAAATTCGTCTTAGTTGAATTTTATACTGTGCGTTGTAGAACACAATCAAAGTAACCTATCTTCAATTTCCCTAGACTCGGCCCATAGCTCTTCTAATTTTTCCAACTGAACTTCTGTTAGTGTTGTAGCGGTGTCGTTATATATATATATATATATATATATATATATATATATATATATATATATATATATATATATATATATATATATATATATATATATATATATATATGTATATATATATATATATATATATATATATATATATATATATATATATATATATATATATATATATATATATATATATATATATATATATATATATATATATATATATATATATATATATATATATTGTAACGACTCTTCGTTGATTTCTTTTAGATTATTGAGCAAACACGACAGTAAAAGATAGATCTTTAGTTAACAGAATCTCAAACTTTATTTGTCATCAAATTACAGCAGCTTCCGTTTTTCCTTACAATAAATTCCAGGGTCTCCAATTTATGTACACTAAGCTTCACCGCTTTTCCACAATTTGAATCAATAATATTCGGAATGGTAAAATCTGTATTTACTATTCCACTAAGTTCAGATTCTTTCTCTATTAGTACCCAGGCTCAGATACCACCGATTATTCCTTAAACTTGCGAATATTTATAAACACTTTTAATTGCAAAAGTAAAACTGACTATCTGATCTTTTTGTTTGCTTATTTATATCGAAAAATAAATAAATCGAAACTTCTATAATCCACTAGAAATCAATACTACGTAGTCCGTACATCTGAAATAGGCCACACCTGTTTTCATTCATACTTGCATTTGTATTAGCGAACTCAAATTTAATTTATGCAAAATGTATTAGGTAACTCCTTTCAATCCAGTAATGTAAACATTTGTATAACCAATTTAATTTACATTAATTTATGCAATACAATTTGCAATACAAGTAAAAGATTGAAAAAGGAGTTAACTTTTAATTAATGAATGAGTAAATAAAATTAACCCATTCTGGACGAAGTTTATTACATTGCCCTCCATTTAGTTTTGTTCGTCCCGAACAATATCAGAGATCGCATTGGTGCTGTTACCTTGGTACGGTGCCAACCTTTGCAGATGTATCACTTTCATCTTGGTACGGGGTCCCTTTTGTATGCGGTAGATGACATCATTAATTCGTTTGATTATTTTATATGGGCCTTCCCAATCTGGCTGCAGCTTGGGTGATCTTCCCTTAGTTCTTCTGGGGTTGTATAGCCATACCAATTCTCCTTCTTGAAAACCGCCACTATTTGCATTTATGTCGTACCTGGTTTTCATTTTGTCACTGGCAATCTTAATGTGGTCTCGAACCTGCTGATGGATTTTATTCATCTTCTCCCTTAGTTGTCCCACATAATCTGTTTTCGTGGATACCAGACCTCCAGGGATGCCAAACTCGATGTCACTAGGAAGATGAAGTTCTCTTCCGAACATGATATTCGCTGGCGTTTCACTTGTCGTATCGTGCACTGCGCTACGATAGGCCATCAAGAATAACGGAAGATCCTTGTCCCAATTTCTTTGGTTGGCTTCTACTACCTTTGACAAATGTTCTTCCATGGTTCGGTTGAATCGTTCTACCATGCCATCCGATTGTGGGTTCATAGGTGTAGTTCGTGTTTTTCTAATGCCGAGTGTTCTGCACAGCTCTTCCATCAGTTGAGATTCAAAATTCCTTCCCTGGTCGGTATGCAACTCGACCGGTGTTCCATATCTGCAAACCCATTCATTGACTAATGTTTCAGCGACCGTAACTGCTTCCTGGTTCGGTATTGCATAAGCTTCCGGCCATTTTGTAAAGTAATCAATGACCACCATGATGTATTTGTTACCTTTTGTAGTTTCCGGAAATGGCCCCGCGATGTCTATAGCAATTCTCTCCATTGGGGCGCCCACATTGTACTGTTGCATCTCTCCTCGAGTTCTAGTCTTTGGTCCTTTGCTCGCCGCACAAGTATCACATCGCCGACACCATTGCTCTACGTCTGTTCGATACCTTACCCAATAAAACCTCTCCCTTACTTTGGCTAGGGTTTTATTGACTCCCAGGTGTCCTCCAGAAATGCTTCCATGCAGCTTTCCCAGTACCTCTCCCACTCGACTTGATGGCAACACCAGTTGTTCTAACACTTTCTTTCCATCAGCGGACTCCCATTTTCTTTTAAGTATCCCGTTGTCCATAAATAGTGAGTCCCATTGCGCCCAGTAGCATTTCACCTCCGTACTTAAAGGTGCGACCTCTTTCCACTCCGGTCGCCTTCCCTCAGTTTTCCAAGTCAATATTGGAGCCATAGCTGGATCTTCTAGCTGCTCTCTTTTCATTGCTTCGGTACACCAGTCTTCAGGAGTTTGGAACTTAATTTGCTTCACTGTCATTGCCTCTTTTCTTTCAGTCCTGCTACATGACTTGCGCTCTTCAACACAGGGTCTTCTTGAAAGATCTTCAGTGTTACAATGTATCCTTCTCTTTCGGTGTTCAACGCGGCAATCTTCTTCCTTTTTGACATTTGCCTCCTTTCTCTCAGTCCTGCTATATGACTTGCGCTCCTCAACACAGGGTCTTCTTGAAAGATCTTCAGCGTTACAATGTATCCTTCTCTTCCGGTGTTCGACGCGGCAATCTCCTTCCTTTTTGACATCCACTTGCTTGTTCGAAAGGTTCATCAACCGGCCTGAAACTATTCCTTCTTTTGCTGCTACTTGTGTTTTGCATTCTTGTCTGATGTGCCCTAACTGCCCACAATTCCAGCATCTTACTCTGTTAGATCTTCTTCGTTGACTTCGTTCAGGCTTATCTTCCAAACTTTTGACACGCATGATCACTTCATCAAGCGCTGCTTTTATAGGTTCTTCAGTAACTTCCATCTGACGTACTCTATCTGAACCGTACGCTCTTTTTCCAGCTTCCATTTGCAGGGCCAATGCTAAGACTTCTGCAGGTAGCTTCTTTCCGCTTAGATAAAGCTGGTTTCTCATTTGCACATCTCGAAGAGCATTGATGAATGTATCAGCTGCCAGTTCGTCTCGGTGTTCAGCGTTATAATTCGGATATGATAGATTAACCAGTCTCACAATGTCAGCCTCTAATTCTTGCAAGGTTTCGCTGACTCCTTGTTTTCGTGTCTTGAGCTGCATGCGATGGAGAGCTTGCATATGACTTTCCCCGTATCTTACTTCTAAGGCCTCCATAATCTTGCTGTAATCACGTTCTGTCGCTGATAGTGTCTGCAAAATTTCAGCAGCAGGTCCCTTCAATGCCAATATAAGCGCATTTGCTTTTTGCTGGTTATCTACCCCAGTTGTTGCTATCTCAAATTGCATCTTAAATATTTGATACGATGTGGATCCATCAAATGCGGGTGTTTTTAATCTAGCTGGGGCTGAAGTAGTTGATGGATTGACCATGTTACCTGACTTCCCTTGTGCTATTTCTTGGCGTAATTCACTTGAAAGTTTGCGTAATTTCTCTTCATGTTCCTCGGTAACTTTCCGCAACTCCCTTTCCACGTTGTTGATTTTCACCTCTGCACTGGATATACGTGACTCGATTACTTCACGTAGTTGTTGTTGATCTAATTTTTGTTCCGCTGCCAGTTTCTCTTGTCGGGCTTTTTGTTCTGCGGCCAGTTTCTCTTGTCGGGCCATCAGATCAGCAAGTTGTTGTTGTTGGTTGTTTCCTTGTTTGGTCATCATATCAGCAAATTGTTGTTGTTGGTTGTTTCCTTGTTTGGCCATCATATCAGCGAATTGTTGTTGCTGCTGTGCCATCATTTCTTTCATCAACACCATCATCGGATCAATTGCTGGGGCATTCTGGACCGTAACTTCCTCTGGCTCTACTTCTATGACCTCTGTGTTTTGGCCTGCTTCTTCTAAAATTTTACGCAGCCGGAATGCAAGTTCTGCCTTCGTTCCATGGATTGGAGCATTCGTTTTCTTCAACTCATCCTTCAGCTGGGTCTGGCTGAGCTCACTAATATTTACTGTCTTGACCATTGTTGCAATAATCCCACTTCTGACACCACTGTAACGACTCTTCGTTGATTTCTTTTAGATTATTGAACAAACACGACAGTAAAAGACAGATCTTTAGTTAACAGAATCTCAAACTTTATTTGTCATCAAATTACAGCAGCTTCCGTTTTTCCTTACAATAAATTCCAGGGTCTCCAATTTATGTACACTAAGCTTCACCGCTTTTCCACAATTTGAATCAATAATATTCGGAATGGTAAAATCTGTATTTACTATTCCACTAAGTTCAGATTCTTTCTCTATTAGTACCCAGGCTCAGATACCACCGATTATTCCTTAAACTTGCGAATATTTATAAACACTTTTAATTGCAAAAGTAAAACTGACTATCTGATCTTTTTGTTTGCTTATTTATATCGAAAAATAAATAAATCGAAACTTCTATAATCCACTAGAAATCAATACTACGTAGTCCGTACATCTGAAATAGGCCACACCTGTTTTCATTCATACTTGCATTTGTATTAGCGAACTCAAATTTAATTTATGCAAAATGTATTAGGTAACTCCTTTCAATCCAGTAATGTAAACATTTGTATAACAAATTTAATTTACATTAATTTATGCAATACAATTTGCAATACAAGTAAAAGATTGAAAAAGGAGTTAACTTTTAATTAATGAATGAGTAAATAAAATTAACCCATTCTGGACGAAGTTTATTACAATATATATATATATATTTTTTTATATATATATATATATATATATATATATATATATCCGTGCGCTTTAATTAATGCAAATGCCATTTTTATTTCTTACACATATGTACTTATCTTATTTTGTTTCCTAAATTTGGAAGATTGTGCATATGTGATGAATATGAGTTTCTGCACGTGCACCATACACTGCTTAAAATACAAAATGCTGTAATAAATTGCTGGAACCACTCACAAACCATTTACAATGATTTGCCACCGACTGCGAATTACTTTGGATATCGAAACGGCTACCGAATGTTCTAAATTATCGTCAATAATGTCCGGCTCGTTGCACCAAATTATTTTTTACTTAGTACTTGAACAAATAACATTTGGGTTTCAACTCTATATTAAATTATCCATTTTTTATGCAACACAAATTCAAATGTTATTTAATCTTAATTCTTGAAAATTTACATAATACAAAATGGCTAATTAGATTAGAATTATATAGAAATTGACTCGTTGAAAGTTGTAGTTCAGAGATAGAATACAGCAAAAAATCTTGTTGATGTCCATTTTTGTTGGGTTGTCTGATGGGCAATAACATTTACAGCAAGCAAAGTGTTAACTGATGAGCATCATACGGTATAGGTTTGTCATCATATGTCATTGGTACATAGGCCAATATTTCATTATAGGATAGAGCAAATAAAGTGATGGGCCAATTTTTGTTTAATTTGAAATAAAATAACTCATGTTGAACTCATAATTCTACAAAATCTTCAACCAGCCAAACATTTTTGGACTAAAAACTATAAGAGAGATTGAAAATCATTAAAGGTGATAGTTTTTACAGAAAAGTTTTAAAGGTTAAACTCAAAATTATGTTTTGTTTGCTTTCGATGGTTTGCGTCTGTTTTAAACCGGACGAAGATTTTATCCTTAAGATTGAAGAAAAATCGCATAATCAAATCAAAACAATTCTCCAAATCTTAAGAGATAAAGAAACAATTTTCTAATAGATTGCTGTATTTTTTTTTTGTTTTTCTTTCCAAAAATAACTGTTTTCACCCGTTTCTATGCACAGTATAAATATCAGTTAAATAGTAATAATAACAATCTTCTTCTCGCCATTCTTATTAAATTTATCTTAAAAAATTTAATTTCAATGTTAACTGAAATGAAAAAGAAAAATAATTCAAATTAAAAAGAAAGGAAAAACATGAAAAGAAAACTAAATAAATTTCACTCAAAGTTTATACAATGAATTAAAAACAAACAAGTAAAACAACAAAAATTCAAAATCAAATTGAAATTTTTAAAACTTTATTTGTATTAAAATTTATTAAGCGATGAAAACTTAAAACTTTTTTTTATCTATATCTAGCTGTCTCTTTCGGTAAACAGCTTTGATATTAGGAACTTTGCTTCTCCTAGTTGTTATTTCTTTATATTAGTTTACTTGTTTGTTGAAAAAAGGAAGCATTGTTGGGAAATGAAATAAAAAAACGAAAATTCTTTAAATGAATTTGTTGAAAAATTAAAAATTAATTGAATTGTTTTCGTTGAGTTATTTATGGAACCGATTTTTTTTTCATTTTGTTATTTTGAAACTTTTTCTAATTCTTGCTTCATTTTAAAATATAAAAGTTTATCTCTTAGGAAATTAAATTTTATAAATAAAAAAATATCTATATTTCTTGGAAAGCAATTAAAACGATAATCCATAACCTTTAATCTTACAGTCAAACTAGAATTATGATTACAGACACGAATTATGATCGTAAGGAACTGCAGTGCAGAACTGACTAGGACAAGTTTACGGACCTGTATACTTATATGTTATACCTGTATTAAAAGCATTAGATAGCAATTAAAACAACAAATTTCCCCAAAGTAAACAATACCCCTAATGTTGCCTCTATATATCTAACCATATATATGACAGTAAATTGACCCTGTGTCAGATAATAATTTCGTATTGATTGTCAAAAATCAATTATGACTCTACACTAGTGACTGAGGATGTTGATTGAAATAGAACTATTTTCTTCCTATGAATTCACACATAGTAATGTCTAGAAATTTGATACAAAAAATCTCCAATAAAATTTAATTTACAATATGTAATCATAGATGAAAGATTCAACTTTATTAAAATACGAAATGATGAAGTTGCCATTTTAAAGATAATCTGAAAACGAAAATTAAAAACATGTTTCGTTATTGCCGCTGTGGCTGAGTGTGTAAGACATACGGGATTTAAACTAGTGTCTTTGATGAGTGTGAGTTAGAAAAAGAGTATTCTACAAATACTGACCACTTTGGAAGCCTGTTTGACATGAAATCAGAGACAAATGTAACACCCGACATCACACTACAAATGGATTAATATAGGCAAAGAATAAAGAACTTCTGGCTTATTATCTTCAAGTAAACTACCGTTTTGTCTGCATTGCTTTGCCCATGTAAGTGGAAAAATGTTAGGTTGGCGTTCAACAAGAATTCCAGAACGAACTCTAGCTTGCACTGAAAAAAAAAAATTTATGAACGATTTTAATGAAAATTTATGACCAAAAAAATCATATATTTCAAAATTATTTTAATGTATTTCATCAAAATATTCTAAATCATATGATTTCGATTCATGGTCTCAAAATCTCATTTATAAAATTTATGATCGGAAGATCATAATATTTTTTTTCATGCATTTATTTAAAAACATAAATATATTCTAGATTTCAGAACTATATTAATGACTTCAGAATCCATGTTCATATATTTTGCTTGTAATTTTATACGAATATATTATAACTCATTAAAAATTTCCAAGAAAATTTTAGTAATTTTCTGCAGTGTAAAGAAAAATTTCAAACTTAATTCTAAATTCAATAAATGGTGCGAATATATAACTGATTTAAGAATTTTTTGGTAGTTTTTTTCAATTTATAATTTTGAAACTTTATCCTTCATTTAATTTTGGTAACTATCTTCACTATATTTTTCAATTTAAAAGAAAACGAATATATTAGGTGCGTTCGATTTGACTGAAATAACTGAAAAAACAACAACAATTGCATACAAATTTTCAGTTTTTTCAGTTGCTTCAGTGCAAATCGAACATGGCTATAATTCAAAAAATATATTCAACGTTTTTGTTTTTCCTAGAACATAACATTTTAACGATCTTTTTAGTTCGGAGAAGGATAATCATAACCGAAATATTGATTCTGAGTATTATTCCGCATAAATATTTTATATAATATTTGAACTTATTTTCTGTTCCTAGAATTTTTGTCTCATTTTTCCACTTGTTGAAACAGTTTTAACTAAAACATAAGATCATTTGTGTTCAAAAAATCAATAGATTAAGATCGTTCTAGTGATTCGTTCAAAAAGTGTTGATAAGTGATAGTATAATATTAAACTTGTTAATTTATTTATAATTATTAGTTATTGTGCCAATTGAAAAAAACAACAAATAAACTTAAAAAAAAAAGTGATTTTAGTTTGGTGAGTGTAGTTATCATTTATTTATTGTTTTAAAACTGAAACTAAATGTTTACCTTCACTCAAAAAAAAAATGATGTAGATTTGATAAAAAACTACATCAAATTGATAATTTTTTATTAATATACGGTCAACAACTGGTGTTGATTATTATGATAAAATATTATCAAAAACTAGAAATAAAATTTAAAATTTTTTGTTCAACAAATAATTATGTATATCATAACAAAATTATCATATTGATAACTTAGAATCATTTCATAAATTTGAAAAATTTAAGAACAATTATAAATACGATAAACTATTTTATAATATTAAGAATATTTTATAGGCACATGTGTGGCGATAATCAAAAATAATTATGATATTTATAAATTATTATCATGATAATAAATAGTTTATAGCTTCATTTCTAATAACATTTATAAATATTTATGACTAGGATAAACCATTATAATAAATTATAATCATTTATCATATTTATAAAAAATTATCTGTGCAAATTATCGATTGGATAAATATTTATCATACAATTACAGTACCATTTGATATGCAAATGTCACCTTTTGTCACCGTCACCTTTTTCGCATAAACTTTGCACGAAAACGAATGCAAACTTAAAATTTTTCTAAATTTCTTAAATTTCTAAAATAATAAGGTTGTCGAATAAGTAGTAATCTTCTTCTACCTTGAGTAAAAAAATAATTTGATGAACTACAGGTCTCAAAAAAATTCATGTCTCAAAATAATAAATAGATAAACGTTAAACAGAAGTTTTATTTAAAAATAATTTTCATTCTATTAAATATATTAGCTATGCATTACAATAAATTTATATCATTCATGCTATTCATGAATTAATTCAATTGATATTTTGTCAAAATATTCATTTAAAACAAAGTTTAGAGATTATTTAGAATTTTTTTTTTTTTGTTTGTTAATAAACTAATACAAGGATGCTTTTTGTTAAATTTTATTGATATTTTATAAAAATGATGCTGAATAAAATTTTAGACCATTGAAGATGGTACTGGGTATTCCAAATTAAATAAATTAAAAATTTTGAAGCAGCCATCTACAGCTTTTGAAAAATAATTGATAGTATATTTGATGCCATCAAAATATACCAATATACTGGTTGGATTTATTATGTCTCCAACGATTAATAGCAAAGGAGGAATTGATTGCTTCAGATCTATTTTTTTTTCTGAAATTAGTTCTACCTCCTTCGCAGTTTTCCCTACCACCATAAAGGAATTTTCGGAGTCCTTGATAGAGTATTTTACAATACTATTTTTGTTGTTCTCATTTTGCGTTTCCCGTGTCACCAACAAGTAAATCAAAATGTAGCAAATAGAATATTGCTGCAACTTTTCCGTCTGTGAAATTAAAAGAAAATAAAAATTATATTTTTAAAATAAATACATAAATAATTTAAACTTTTCACTATTTTAACTTTTAACTTTTTCACTATTGCATATAAAACATTTCATTTCTAATATTTTACGGTTATAATTAGAAAAAGAATATTTAAGCAATATTATAGTTATATTATAATTCTGTATATCGAATATACTTTGCTTTTATTCTGAAAAATATTCTTTTTTTTTCAGAATAAAAGCAAAGTATATTCGATATACATAATTATAATATAACTATAATATTGCTTAAATATTCTTTTTCTAATTATAACCGTAAAACAAACAAAAACACTAATTGAATGATTAACGATAAAATATTTTAAAAATACTCACTCTTTTTTTGCCAAATTAGGATAAGGGTTTAATTTGGAATCCAATTGGTAGATAAGGTAGTCTGAAGAGTTTATGAAGATCTTTTAATTCGATCGACTCCAAAGCAGGGGATCAATATCAGCTTCTATTATTTAAATGATAATAAAAACAAAAAACTTGTATACAAAATTATTTATAATTAGACAGTAAAATATGTACTTGCAACAAGTTGCAAGTGAAGTTTTAAATGAATTTCAAATTGTATTGATTAATTATATATTTAACGTTTTTGCACACGGTGTTAAAAATCTATTTAATAAGTCATTTTTTGACAGTCGATTAAAATATATAGCTTTATTAATTTTAGAGTCAGTTTTACCTTCCCCAGTTAAGTTAAAGTTAAGGTAAATTTAACATGACTACCTTAACTGAAGGGGTGGGTTTCAGGGGTTTCAAATGGGTTTCAGGTTTCACCAGTATTCGTTAGCTGAATATTAATTTTGTGTCATTCAGTTATCTCTCAGTAAAATTAAGTGGCGGTTAACTAACTTTAACTTTAACTGAGGATGGTGAAACTGGCCCATTAGTTTTTAATAACTTACCTTCAAAGCACTTAATTAAATTATGCGTTTCAATATTTTTATATTCCACACCAATGTCTAATAATCTTTCCATAATATTTTTTTAACACAATTATCACTATAATATAATATTATATTTTCATTTAATATTTTTTTTTTAAATAATATTTTTTAACACATATATCACTATAATATAATATCAAATTTGTAAAACTAAGCTAAAAAACATTTTTAAACACTGTTTTTACTTTTATTTCAACTTTCTAATTTTTTTCAAATAATTACTCACAAATTTAATTGAAATCACCAAATTTATTATATTTAAATTCACCCACAACTTTGTCGCAAGAAGTCAAACACGTGAATGTGATACAACTCATTAAATTTTTCATTTACAAACAAATCGGAAGCATATTTATAACTTTTTATCATAATGATAAAATGTTATGCTCACTTCCAAAATCGAACAGACAACACCATTTTTTAAAACCATAATTTCTTAAAACGATAACCATTTTTAAATTTTATAATTTTGTTATAAAAGTTCATAAAACAAATATGATTGGATTTATAAAACATTATGGTGTTCTGAAATGATAATTTCATCGTTATAAATCGCTTTCAGATTGATAATTCATTATGAATTATATAGAATTTTAACTGGACGTTGTAAAATAATGTTTTTGCAACAACACTATTATAATTTATTATAAATATGATGAATTATTATTGGAATGATAAATATGAAATATTTTTTTTGTATATTTGAAGAAATATACTTAAATTGATAATATTTTTTAATATTCATAATTTCCTAGTTATAAAAAATGTATAATCTTTTTTTATCAATATTACCTACGACTTTTTTTTAAATCGGTGTTATTAAAATTAAAAATACCGCTTAACGGTTCTACAACGTCGATTTTAGCTGTTCAATTTAGAATTAAAATATAAATACTTGCAGAATCCAAACAATTTATTTACACATTTATTTCTGAAAAATGTAGTACATTTCTCAACAGACTTAATAACTTTAAAACTGAATAAAAATTTTTTCAGATACTCGCATTTCTTTACTCAGCCAACAAAAGGTATAAAAAATATAAATATTTATATAATATACATATTATAAGATGTTAGTTTGTTTTTTGTGTAAAAAGGACTATAATGATTTAAAATCATTAATAAAACATTTTAAATATATACTCAACTTAAATAACAATAGCACCTATGGGTGCTATCAACTACCATGTTTGCAAAGTTTTTCAACATTAAAAAGCTTTCGAAAACATTTTAATAAGAAACACAAACAAAATGATGTTACTATAGATTTATGTGATTTAACTATTGTAAATCCCGATATCCGTCAAAACGAAATACCAAATTGTGAAATAAATCGTCAGGTAGGACCAGAATTTCTAAAAAGCGCCCCAACTGAAAAACCTATATCTACTCATTTTGACTTTCAAAATAATATTGAAGACATTTCAAAACATGCAGTTAAATTTGTACTTAGTTTACACGATAATAATAATTTTTCACGAAAAGATGTATTTGATATTATGAAAATGACCAAGTCTTTAATTAATCCAATAATATCAATGCTAAAGTCATTTGCAAATTGTAAATTGAAAGATCAATTTGGAATTCATAATGAGCTTCTTTGTGTATTAACGCATTGCGAAACACTTTTTCAAAATATTTCAACAGATCACAAATTAAATAAATGGTTACTTGAATCCGGACACATTGCTGAATTTAAAAAATTTTCAATTAATACACATAACATTTTTAATAAGGGTCATTTAACATACAAGGAGGTCGATGTGAATGGTATTATAATGCCACTCAAATTTCAATTCAAAAAATTGTTCGAAACGGGAAATTTACTAAATAATACTATTCTTCATATGAGTATTTTAAAAAATAGTCTTAATTTTACCAATTTCATACAAGGCACATTATGGAAAAAAAAATCAGAAATGTATCCGAACAAAATAGTCATCCCGTATTACAGAAAATGACTTTGAAATAAATAATCCTCTTGGGTCTCATGCAACAACACACTCAATATGCAATATTTATTATTCATTTCCTTGTCTGCCTTCAGAAGACTCTATGTTAGAAAACATATTTTTAGCAGCCATTGTTAAATCCAAAGATCTTAAAAAATATACTAGCAAGCTATGTTTTAGATCACTCATCGACGAAATTATATCTCTTGAAATCAATGGTATAGAAATTATTGATAATAGTAATGTTCCCAAACAAGTACATTTTATCCTAGGTGTTATTTTAGGGGACAATCTTGGTCTGAACTCAATATTAGATTTTCAAAAATCATTTTCTAGTAATTGATATTGTAGATTTTGTAAATCTACTAAAAATGAATGTCGAACTTGTTACACCGAGATGCAATCGGTGATGCGTAATAGAGACAATTATAATTTAGATTTTTTAAAGCAAGACCCATTTGAAACTGGTATTAACAACTACTGCATATTCAATTCTATTCCATCTTTCCATGCAACTGAAAATTATTGTGTAGATGTAATGCATGATGTTTTCGAAGGTGTATGTCATTATGATTTGTGTAAAATCTTTTCCCATTTTATCTATAAAATGAAATACTTTGATTTAGAATCCCTTAATTTACGAAAACAAAGCTTTGAATACGGTCCAACTGAGATCGGAAACATTTGTGGAGAGATAAAAAAATCACATCTTCTTAACAATCACTTGAAAATGTCAGCGCGTGAGATGATGTGTTTTAGTATGTACTTACCACTTATGATTGGAGATTTAATTCCCAATGAAGATTCAGGTTGGGACTTTTTGTGTAATTTGGTGGAAATAATCGAATTACTTTTAACTTTCGAAGTAACAGAAACTTCCATCACACATCTTCGAAATAAAATCACTTTGCATAACAAAAGTTTTGTTCAGTTATTTTCGGATCACCTACGCCCTAAATTCCATAATTTAATTCATTATCCCACAATAATTAATCAATCAGGACCCTTACGAAAACTCTGGTGCTTTAAGTTTGAAGCAAAACATAAGCAGTTTAAAATTTATGCACACGCGATATCCTCGCGAAAAAATATATGTCTGACTTTAGCTAAAAAGTGTGAACTTAAGTTTGCTAACAAAATACTTTTTGGTACGTCAGAGAAAAAAGATTTTGACATAGATGAAAATCACCAGATAACATCAAACTATTGTAATTTAATATGCGAAATACTAAACACATCTGAAAATAGTTTAAAATTTTTTAGTAAGATTAAATCTAAAGGAACCGAATTTAAGCCTGGTTATTACGTTGCAACATTTAAAGATGATATTGAACTGTATGAAATAGTAAACTTACTTGTTCATAGTAATGATAATATTCTTGTTTTCTCCCAAAAAATTAATGACGTTAAGTTTTTGCCCCATTATTTATCTTATGAAGTTGACGTGAAAAGAGTTGGAGAGTTTTCATTATTACAGATGAAAGACATTATTGGACCCCCAACTACTTTAATTAAAACTGCTAAAGGTAAATCAATGATTCGTACAAAAGAATACTATATTTGCAATTTATAACTATCTCTTGGCTATTGTCTCAAATAATATAAAAAATTCCAATACTCGTATTTCGTATATGCAACTCTTAATAAACTAGAATCAAAATTACAATGGAAGCGCATAATGTCTCTGGATATGTAAACGAAATTTGCAACCAAACACAAAAAACGTTTACAACCCTAAGAGCAGCAGCAACAACAGTCAACGACAAGAGCTACATAGACAACAATTTAGGAGAGCAACAAACAACTTTTGCTGTACTACAAGCGGATGATCCAGATCAAATCAAGACAGAGGAGTTAAAATTATTACTCACCAGTTGGAAGCTTGAGTCTTTACTAGACCATTTATTAGGTTAGTCAACATTCACTTTATAACTCTTATAGAAATATTTTATTTCTTTTATTTATGCAGCTGAAAAAGTGTATATCGACATTCTCAAAATAATTAAGCCACACCATATTGAACTTTTGATGAAAAAATTTCCAATTGCTACTTATGTTCTTTTTGAACATTGCTTAGAGAACTGGAGAAATGAAAACGCATGTTCTTTAACTAATAGTGTAAAGCAACCAGCTTATGATATTTGTTCCGTTGGATCATCATCTCACGAAAAATCAACAGGATCATCATTAGACGGCCGAACACCCGCAGATGAACATAGGTCTTCGCAGTACAACCGAACGCGTAGTATAAAAGACACCACTAATCCGACATTATATGATGTTTTGAACCAGTCCGCAAGAGGGGAATCACTTACTCAATATTATGGCACATATAACAAATTTGAAGAGGAACATCGAAATAGTTTGATTAATTTAATTACATCATATTATAGCCACCAAAATTTACATATGTCTTTAATCAGTAGCTACAGATTGGAAGAAGAAATTATTGAAAAATTTCCCACAGAAAAATTGGTAAACAAATTCAATACTTATATAATTGGTAAACAAATTTAATATTTTTCATACTTTTAATTATTCCACAATAAAGGAGTTTTATAGAAATGGAAAAAGAGGAAAAATTTATAATCGATACTCAAACCTCAAAAATATATTTAAGCCATCTGGAAATCAGTTGTCAACAAATAATAGTGAAGATTCCCGAGAATTAGGTAATTTTGAATTTTATACCAATTTGTTTTCTTAACATTTTATATTTTAGATTCTGAACCTGATGGAGCATTTTTTGAAAGGTCTATTAGATTTGACAATCTAAGTCAAGAGGAGCTTGAAAGAGCATGGAAATCATGCAGTAAACATCGATTAAACCAAATTAAACTTTCAAGCTCAACCAACAAGATATTGGAATCATGGCCATCTTATACAAAACCATCTGGTTTTCGTTTGGTAAGTTATATTATAAATGTCCTTAAAAAACTTCTTTACTCATTTTTATTTTTATAGATTGATATGGACTTTGCCGTGTTACATGACCCTGAAACCAACATATTTGATTTATGGTCGACAACCGCTATAAAGTTAAAAGAATTTTTGTGCAAGGAAGGCCAGATAAAAGATAAGAGTACATTATCAGTTTTAAAAGTATTGGATAAAGGAATCCCAATTTCTGATAGTAAGACAAATATTTCTCAATCATATAATTAAAATGCTTTACATTAATTAATTTTATTATATCTTATTTTCAGATAGTCGAACTGCTATATTGATGTGGAGTATCCATGCCTATCTTGTACCAAGCCAAATGAACTGTCAAAAGCATACCAATGGAAAAAAAAGCGGTTACAAGATACACAATACGAGACTCTCAGAACTCATTTTTATTTGTTGGGCAATCTGTTCAACAAGTGGAAGAGCAACTTCGTTTTTTGAAAGCTAAAGCTAACAGTATTCAGTCATTTTTATTTGTAATAGACGATGACCTAGCACACATAAGAGAAATTTATACATATTTCGATGGCATTAAGTTCCAATTTACAAATTTCCTCAAGGCTTTGGATATATGTTTTAAAATATTCCATGTGTTTAATTTAGAATATCCAATAGCCGCTACAAATTTTTATTTATTTATTGAAAATTTATATGAATAAAAACTAAAAGCAACAAAAATAAAAATACCAAAATTAGCATTTTAGCTAATGAGGTAAAACATAATAAATAGTATAAAAATAACAACAAATTAAATTTATTAGTTAATTAACTAAAACAAAAGTATCATTAAAACATAAAATAGAGAAATTAAATTATAATATAAAAATATGAAACTTGATATTATCAATATTTTTCTTCAAAAAATCAATAATAAATGCTTGTAAAAATATTATTATTTAAAGTATAATTTACCTTTATTAACTGATTGATGTTTAAAATCGAAAATTGAATTTAAAGTAATAAAAGTGTAGTTAAAAAAACTTACAGCCTTATAAATCAGAATACATTTTATCAATAAAACTAATATTATATTTATATAATATCAAGCCATATAAAACATAAAATCAAGAAAGTTTATTCAAAAAGGCAAACGTATGTTGTTAATATTACTAATTAATCGAAAATGGTTATTATTTAATAATGAAATAGAAATTAAACTGTACTTATACCATCAATTCTTTGTTTTTACTTGTTTATAATGAAAATTTAAATCCCAATTTATATATATATATATATATATATATATTATATATATATATATATATATATATATATATATATATATATATATATATATATATAATATATATATATATATATATATATATATATATATATATTTATATATATATATATATATATATATATATATATATATATATATATATATATATATATATATATATATATATATATATATATATATATATATATGTATATATATATATATATATATATATATATATTTTTTTTTTTTTTTTTTTTTTAATAAAATGTGTTGTGTAATAGGGTTTAGAATATGTGTCACAACAACACATAAATACCTTTTTAAGACCTAGGTCTAGACCTGGGTCCCACAACAACTGGCGTTCTGAGGTGTAGATTAACGCTTTTTTTAACATCTGTGGGTTGAAGCCACCTGAGACTAAGTGTTCCGGCAAACTATTCCATTTGTACGCAGTTCGGACAAAGAAGTCTCTCTGCGATCTGCCAGTATGACAGCGCGGGATCTTTACCGTTTCACTGGTTGCGGCAGCCGATTGCCGAGTGGAACGGGGGGTAAGAATAAGTTTGAGGCATGATGCCGCTGATTTCATCTGAGCACTGCTGATGACGATATTTGTAAAAAACAACGAGGTCAGCAACAGTGCGACGATGTTGTAGGGAATCAAGTTGTGATGTCAAAGTTCGATCACCTACAATTCGTATAGCTCGCTTTTGAACAGAGTCCAAGAGGGCCAAGATGGAAACAGAGGCAGCACCCCAAACTTGACAGCAGTACTCCATACAGGGACGAATATAGGACTTATAAACATGGAGCAATTGGTATGGAGTGAAAAATTTTTTGCATCTATTTAGGAGGCCGAGTTTTTTAGACGCGCTTTTTGCCATCGCCATTACATGATCGTTCCAGAGTAGGTCATTTGAAACTGTGACACCCAATAAACGAATGTTTTTACATTCACCTATTGGTTCATCACACATACTAAATAAAATATCTTTGGGGAACTCGGTCTTTAATCTGGAAACAATCAACAGCTGTGTTTTGGTGGAGTTGAAATTGACAAGGTTTTGGTCACCCCAGTCGGCGACTTTATTCAGGTCTTTGTTCACGTTTATGGCAGC